>PVJD01007485.1:0-83880 GCA_004026545.1 Mormoops blainvillei
GAACATCCATCATATATACTATAGGCATTGCAGTATGTAGCCGATATTTTTGTGTAAAAAGTAAATCAGAAAATTAAACCAATCATTAAATATCTTAGGCAAAACACCCTATTGTTGAAGAAAAGGCTGTTTTGTTAGCCTGAGTTAATCAGTTAAATCTAAGGTTTAATTATACTGTTTTTTGTCAGGAGAAAAAAAAATCTGACTTTTTTTTAAGGATCCAAACAGCACTAAAGCCACTGGCACAATGGGGACAGCAGGTGTAAGCACATGCCTCTCCACCCATTCTCTCCTGAGCACACTTCAGACATGCTTTTGGCCCCAGCTCTTCCCTAAACCTGATGGTCAGTTCTTACTTGACTCATCATGGGCATTTGACTCAGTCGATTACTCTTTCTTCACTTTCTCCCTTGTTACAAGGGTGCCATCAGCTCTAGTTCTTTCCTGGTCCCCTGGGCCACCTGTCAGTCTCCTTGGCTTGCTCTTCATCTTCTTCCCCACCTGAAGTTGGCAGAGTGCCCCTGGGGCCCAGCCTCTCAACCCCTTCTCTTCTATCTCTTCATTCCCTTGATGACCTCATCCGATCTCATACCTTTAATACATTAGATGCTGGCACCTCCCAGAGTTATATCTTTGGCCTAGACCTGGCCTCTGACCCGCAGACTTGCATGTACGGACCTCTCCACTTGGACGTCTAATAGGCATCAGAAACCTGACATGTTCAAAATCTACCTGATATTTCCTCAGATCTGCTCCTCCCCAGGCTCCTCTCTCAGGAAATGACAGGTCTGGTCTGCTGCTCGGGCCAAAAGTCTCTTTGTCTTACTTCCCATATCTAATCTAGCTCTAAGTCCTTTACCTGCACAGTATCACCAGAACCAATGACTTCTCAGGACCCAGGCTCAATCCGCCATCATCTTTCCTCTGGATTTCAACGGCAGCCTCCTAACTGATCTGTGTCTGCCTTTGCCACACCTGCCTGCTGTCTACACGGCCGCCAGAGTGGTCCTCTTAAACCTGAGCTCAGGCCTTTCCTCTGCTCAGGGCTATCAAGGTGTTTACCGTTTCAGTGGTTTATAAGACCCTGTGTTACCTACACTCACCCCTGCCTTTTTTGGCCTCATCCCCTGCTGCTTCTCCTTTCCCTTGTTTACTTTGCACCAGCCTTACCCGGATTCTTGTTGTTCCTCAAATCTCAGGCATGTCCTTGCCCTGAGATCTTTCTTCTCTGAAAGATCTGGTAGTAATTCTTCTCTGGTAGTAATCTTCTCCAACTCTTCACGCGGCTTACTCCCTCACCTCCTTTGGGTCTTTCCAAGTGTCTATCCCCTGTCAGTAGAGCCTCTGATCACCCTATTTAAAATTATAACCCTTTCCCAGCCACTGGGACGCCCCATCCTCTTTTCCTGTTTTATTTGTAGCATTTACTGCCAGCTGACATCCTCTATGTATTATTCATTTCTTTATTGACCATCTTCCCCACTAGAATGTAGTTCATTGGAGGGAAGAGATTTTCGTGTTTCCCTTATTGCTCTGTCTCTAGGCTCCTAGAACAGGTCCTGGTATATTGAAAGAGTTCAATACATGTTTGCTGAATGAAAGAATATATTTAAACATGCATACGCACAGCTTGGTAGCCCTTGGTACCTGTATACTTTATCCCTTGTGTAGTCGTGAGCTATAGATGGGGTAGCTTGATATTTGTAAATAAATCATTTTAAATGGATCAAGGAATATGATGGTCTTTTTATAAGGATAAAATTCCTTTTAAAACGAGCAGTCATTTTCCTTTGCCTATGTTGTCACTATAGATTTTCATTCTGATGAGTTGCTTTCATACGGAAGAATCTTTTAAAAAAATTTTATTGATTGATTTTAGAGAGAGAAAGGAAGGAGGGGGAGAGAGAGAGAGAGAGAAACACTGATCTGTTGTCCCACTTATTTATGCATTCATTGGTTGCTCCTTGTGCATGCTTTGACCCAGGATCGAACCCGCAACCTTGGCATATCAGCACAGTGCTCTAATCAGCTGAGGTACGTGGCCAGGACAAGAAGAATCTTTTTGACAACTCTATTGGGCAGGTAGGTACAATGAGGCTCTTTCTGATTGATAGGGAGGAAAGTAAATTTAAATTTAAATGTATTTTAAAAGATCTGCTGCTCAGTGGCCTGATCTGGATGAGATTCAGCCAGGACCCTCAGGACAGTGGTTGGATTAGGCTCTGTCCCCCTGGAGCTGCTTCAGGCCTCACTGGGTGGGGAAGCCGTAGGAGGGTGGCCTGGGAGGTGATTTTGAGTGATTAATAGGTCCAGCATAAATTCCTTTGACATAAATAATGGGAAAGCTGTTTCCTTTTTTATTATCTTTTAATCTCAGTTCAGTGTCTAGCAGCCTCTGCGGGGCTGGTCCTTATCTCTCACCTTTATCAAATCAGCGTACTCAGGCCAGACTTCCAACTGCAGTGCTGTTGTTCTCTGCTTGAGGTCTTCTCTTGCCTCTGGGGCCTGCCCCGTTGCTCACAAGGCAGCAGGAGTGCTGGGCAATTCATGTCCCCGGAAGCAGCCTTGGACGATAGTGGGTATATAAATACCCTCAGCTCTCACTCTTGGCGGGGGCTAATTCTGAGGTGCTCGCTGCGCTGGTCTCCAGAGTTTCTCCAAGGGCAGTGAGCTCCAGTTTCCTGGCGAGGTCGCCGGCCTGATCCATCGTTTCTTGACTTCCTTCCCTTTTCGATCACAAGTCCCAGCTCCCTTATTTGTGTTTCCATGTTTCCTTCACCTTTCGAGTAAAGTGTTTGCAACTGAATTCTTGTCAAAGGGTTTGCTTCTGAAGAAATCACACTAAGGCAGCATCAGTTAGGCCTTTCACCGGTTACAGCGCTTACAGAGGTTCTGTCCCACCCGAGTGCTAGTGTAGACCTCAGGTTGGAAACCTCGGGTTATTGAAGCCCCTTGCTGGAATTACTGACAGCTGTTTTGTTTTTATTATACTTCTTTTTCGGTAACCAATTCATTGCGATAATGATTTCCTATTTACAATTGTGATATTAAATGGATCCATTTAAGTTTAAAAGTGAGTTTGTGTATGCAATGTTGATTAAATAACAGGACTGGTGGTAAAGGGATTTGACACAAATCATGGACTTAAATAGCCGAAGTTTGGGGAACATCCTGCTAGTTCCTTAACTGGCTTATTTGGGTCTCTAGGGAGAAGCAAAGAGTTTCCTGCCATGCTTCATGGGTCTCCTTTACAAAACAGCAAGAAGTGATATGAAGCCACAGTATTATTTTATGCTTTGTTCCCCATAAAGCTGGTATCTTCCCTTATGATTTAAATACTAGAGCATGTTGAATAAATTTGCTTCATCTGTGTAATTTTGTAATGTCTCCTTTTGCAATACTTCTTCTTTCCCCCTTATCCCTCTTTTATTTATTTATTTTTTTGGACAAGAAGGAAATAACAATCTCCCATGATGTCAACACCCAGAAACAATTACTGTTGACATTATGTTATATTTCTTTCCTGTTCTTTTCTGATAATACACATAAGTGATGAGCTGAACCCATTCTGCCAAAGCCCCCTGATGAGCACTAGGAGCAACGCTCATCTCCACTTGAGATAATTTACTTGCTCCCTTCTTGCTGATCCTTTTTGAAGTTCTGTCCTGCCTACTGGACACTGGACTGTGACGCTGCACTCGCCCCTTCTGGGTCTGCTCCTCTCTGTCTCCTTGCAAAAATCTGCCTCTACTCGTTTCTATTTTATCTATCTATCTATCTATCTATCTATCTATCTATCTATCTATCATCTATCATCTATCTATGGAGTGAAGGGAAGGGAGGGAGGGAGAGAGGGAGAGAAACATCAATACAAGGGAGGAACATTGATTGGTTGCCTCTCACACACGCCACAACTGGGGACTGAACCCACAAGCCAGGCATGTGGCCTAACTGCGAATTGAATTGGTGATCCCTTGCCTTGCAGTACGAAACCCAACCAACTGAGCCACACCAGTCAGCGCTCTGCTCATTTCTTTACTCTAGGCCTTCCTCTGGTTCTCCCTGACCAATCTCACCATGATGTAAAGGCTACTTCATGTCTACTTCTTTAAGCTGCATTTCACTTCTCAGCCCCAGACCTAGGACATCCTTTCCCGCATGTGCCGTGGCCAGATCAAACTCATCATATCCAAAATTATAATAACAATATTTTCCCTCAAACCTGAGTTTCTTCTGTATTTCCAGTCTCATCAACTTCAGTCTAAATCAATGAGTCATCCTGGACTCCTCCCTCTCTGCCCACCCTCCTGCCCCTACCACTGCACTGCCTCCATGCAAGCGCTTGGCGTCTCTGACCCAGCTGCCCCTGTCACCTGCCTTCAGTTTCCCCACCTCATGCCCAAAGTGATTTAAAAAAAAATACAGAATCTGTTCATGACACTTTCTAACTTAAAATATTCTTCGATGAAATGTCCAGAAAGCTAAACACTAAACTGTTTTCTCTAAGGAATAGGACAGGATCATTTGATTTTTTATTCTAGGCACTTTTCTACTACTTGATTTTTCTTTAACAACTAGCACATATTATTTCTCCAATGAAAACTAATAAAGATAGAGATTTTCAAGAGGAAATACATTCAATGCACACTCCCTGTGCTTACAAGCAGGAGGCTAAAACTTCACTGTACTCTGTCGCTGATTCTCCCTCAGGCTTCCTTTCTGCACACTACGGTCTTAGGCCATGTGGGCCAGGCTTGCACTGCAGGCTCCAGGAATCCTGAAATACACGCAGTTTTTCAGGACTTTGCTCATGCCTTTCCCTCCATCTACAATGCCATTCCAGTCTCAACCACTTAGCCTGCACTTAAACATCCTTCATGGCTCAAGTCGCATCCCCTCTTCTACAAGGACTTTCCCATCCCAGTAGGTGTGACCACCCGTCCTTTGTTCAATACCGGGGAACTCCGCCCTATGCAGGAGTCACTCTGGTGCCCCTAGGGTTTCTTTACATGTTGGCCCCTCCTCCTGTGTGCCTCTCAGCAAGTGCTGAAAAGCCAACAACATAAGACCTGTCATTTGCTGAATCCCTCCCCTGTGCTGTATGCCCCATGTGTCACATACAACATCACTTCTCCTTCTGGAAACAATCTGCAAAGCAGAGTATCTCTATTTCGCAGAATGAAAATGGAGGCTCAGAGCCAGGCTAAGGGTCGCCCAGATGGTCTGTGCCCTCTACCACCTCTCCTGGAGGGCACTGAGGGTAGGGACTGTGTCTTACAGTGTCTCACTCAACAACTGGCACAATGATGGCTGATGGCTAATAGTCCAGCACTGAATATGTGTCACTGAGTAATTTAGTAGGCTAGCAGTCTATTTCACCAAAGAATCTTTGCCCAGTTTATGAATTAGCCTCAACCTTTCTCTTTCTTTTCCACCCATATAAAGAAAGTTTTATTTTATTTTAGAATATATCAAGAGCTGGAAAGTATCTGCAGTATCCATCTACTGACTCAATAGCATTTTGTCCTACTCCACCAAAGCAAGCCATTTAAGTATATGTTGAATAATATACTAAAGTAGGTCATAATTTAGGCCAATGATTTTCAACTGGTGTGTCATGGCACAGTGGTGTGCCAGGAGAATTTTTTAATATATTTCATTGATTATGCTATTACAGTTGTCTCAATTTTTTCCTCCTTTGCCTTCCTCCACCCAGTACCCCCATTCCCTCCAGCAATCGCCCCTTTGTTTATGTCCACGGGTCGTGTATATAAGTTCTTTGGTTACTTCATTTCCTGTACTGTTCTCAACTTCCCCTGTCTATTCTGACCTACAAATTTGTACTTCTTAATCCCTGCACTGTTCCCCTCCCCATTCCCCAACTGATAACCATTCAAATGGTCTCCATATCTCTGATTCTGTTTCTGTTCTGCTTATTTGCTTAGTTTGTTTTTTAGATTCAGTTGTTGAGAGTTGTGAATTTCTTGTCATTTTAATGTTCATAGCTTTGATCTTCTTTTTCTTATGCAGGATCCAGCACAAATAATGCCCCCTTTTTATTATAAAATCTTTTATTACAAAATCATAAGTATATAATTCTGTATCATAACAATATCACACACAAACACACCATATGACATTTTAGGTGAAATGATCAAATTAAAACTATAAATTATTACACCTATATTATTATCCTACCAACCACACTCAAGCAGATGTCACTTCCGCTGGACCCTACATAATTCCCTTTAAAATTTCATATAACAATGGCTTGGTGATGATGAACTCCTTTAGTATTACCTTTTCTGGAAAGCACTTTATCTGTCCTTCCATTCTAAGTGATAGCTTTGCTGGATAGAGTCATCTAGGTTGTAGGTCCTTGCTTTTCATGACTTTGAATACTTTGTACCAGTCCTTTCCAACCTGCAAAGTTTCTTTTGAGAAATCACCTGACAGTCTTATGGAAGCTCCTTTGTAGGTAACTATCTGCTTTTCTCTTGCTGCTTTTAAGATTCTCTCTTTATCTTTAATCTCTGACATTTTAATTATGATGTGTCTTGGTGTGGTCCTCTTTGGGTCCAATTTGTTTGGGACTCTGTGCTTCCTTGACTTATATGTCTATTTCCTTCACCAAATTAGAGACATTTGCTCATTATTTTTTCAAATAAGTTTTCAATTTCTTGCTCTTCCTCTTCTCCTTCTGGCGCCCATATGATTTAGATGTTGGTATATTTGGAGATGTCTAAGAGGCTCCTTAGCCTATCCTAGTTTTTTAAAATTTTTTTTCTTCTTGTTGTTCCAATTGAATGCTTTTTTCTTCCTTATGTTCCAAATCATTGATTTGATTCTTGGCCTCATCCCTCACACTGTTGGTTCTCTGTAGATTTTTCTTTATTTCACTTACTGTAATCTTCATTTCTGCCTGGGTCTTTTTTATGTTGTTGAAGCACCCAATGAATTCCTTAAGAATCCTGATAATCAGTGTTTTGAACTCTCCATCTGATAGGTTGCTTATTTCCCTTTTATTTAGTTCTTTTTTCTGGAGTTTTTTTCTCCAGAAAAGAAATGAAATACTCTTTCATTTGAGCTATAGTTCTTTGTCTCCTCGTTTTGGCAGCCTCTCTGTGTTTGCTTCTGTGTATTAGGTGAGCTGCTTTGACTCCCTGTCTTAGTAGCATGGCCTATTGTAGAAAAGCACAATGGTAAGTTGGATGGGGCAGAGCCTTAGGTAATTGTCAGGGTGGGGCAGCCCATGTCACTGCTCTGTGGCTCCATGTGGAGGAAGGCTCATAGAGGGGACTCTGGAGTTTTGCCCAGCAGGAAACTGTCTCCTGGCACTTGCCCTATTGTCAGTCACTTCAATTTCTCCCTGTACACCACTGGTGCCCTTCCAGCCATTGCCATGGTGCTGAATACCAGAGGGGGTGCATCTGCATAAGTCCTAAGTCTATTGCAGGCCCTTTGAGAGGAGTCTCCTGAGAATCATGAGGTTTCTTCCACCACCCCAACCCCCAGTGGTTTTTACAATCAGAAGTTATGGGGACTTATCTTCCAGGTGCTGAAATCCTGAGCTGGGGGGTCTGGTCTGGGCCTGGGATCTCTTGCTCCCGAGGCATGCCTCCTAATTTTTATCCAGCACACATGGATGTGGGACTGCCCCTACTGAGTCTTTGTGCCTCTCCATGCCTCTCCACCTCTCCACGTGTCTTTGCACCTCCGCCTCTCCTCCCCATCTGGATGAATGTGGCTTCTTTAAATCCTTGGTTGTCAGACTCCCATGCAGCTCTATTTTCTGATGAACCTGGTGATATTTGCTCTGTAGTCTAGTTGTAATTTTTGCTGCAGTTGTGCGAGGAGGAGCAGCATGTTTACCTATTCCTCCATCTTGACTGGTAGTGTCTAACCTCATCCTTTCTCCATGTACTCTCTAAAAGAGGTGTCCGAGGACACTCAAGGACCACAGAGCAGTTTGCGGTATATCTGCCCTTGGGTAATCTGCCCTAGAGTGGAGTATTGGTAGTCATTTTAAAATTGTTTGCCAAGTTCATTACGATAGTTTTATCACTGAACAAGGCACACACAAGACAAAGGGCCTGGGGTGGGGACTCACCTCACGGAAACACAGAGCTCTTTCCTCTCCCTGGGCAGAAGGAAGGGGACTGGCAGAAAGGTTCGAATGCCCTGTCAATCCTGCAGCTCTTCATGGGAGCCATGGGCTGCCCGGCACTCTGAGCCTGGGAGTCATGTGCATGTGCACATGGCCTCTGTGTGTACCTGTGCGTGTGCACAAGGTGAAACACAGCTGGTGGAGGGCAGTAAGGCTCTGGGCAAGTCGGACTAGAAAGGGTGGGTGTGTCAACTCAGGCTGGTTCAAAACAGGGGATGTGGGAGAACCACATCTGAGAGGCTCTCACTGTTCCTGCAGATGTTCAGACTGAATGGGGCTGGTAGGGAAGTAGGAATGTGGCAGGAGAAATGGGGGTTCTAGTTCCCTCTTGTTGGGGGTGTGTGGGTGGGGGCACAGTAGCAGTTTTGTGAGGCCAAGGAAAGAATTTAAAAATCGGTATGTTCGTTGTACACTTAAGTCAGTTTCAAAGGTAGAGGAGACCTAATTTCTCCTTGGAGGAGTTCATATTAGCCATGCGAGGCAAACATGCAACACAGAAAAACAGCAAGCATGGTGTGTGCAGCAGTGGCCAGGCCTACCAGGGGCCGGCAGCCGCGGACACATTATTTCGCTCAGTCATCACAACATCCCAGTGAAGTAGACACATCCTCTGGTCTTACCCACAACAAACTGCACCCAGCTGTGGCAGTGTGCTTCTACGTAGGTGATAGCACCTGGATTCAAACCCAGTTCAGAGGCCAGATAGCTTTCCATTCTAACGCACTGTGCACTGAAGGGGCGAGTGAAACTATTTGCAAAGTGTATTATGCAAATGTAGAGTGATAATTATATTATTATGTCTATGCATAACACTGCCAGCACTTGGAGAAAATGGAAAGGAAACTTGGTCAGGTTGCTCCTGGGAAGTGGAGAGCTTCCTGCTGAACAAACAGCATCGCATTTTGTTATTCAGGATTTGGGCCCCACAGTACTTTGATCTACAAATTTTAGTAGATAACAAATGAATATTTATTGTTTTTATGAGCATTGTTTTGTATAAAACAAATTTGGGGGAGAGAGAAGGAATAAATATTTGGGACAGCAAACATTTAAATGCCAGTAGTTAATTTACTTTCTTACCTTGATTTACAATGGTAACATTTGGGTGGAGAGTTGAAAAAAAGAACACTCTTTTGTTCTTGTTTTATTTAGAATTCTAAAGTCTAAAGGAATGTTTTTATTGCAAGTACATAAAGTAATGAAGAAAAAAAAAAACCCCAAGGATTTAAATGCCATTAAAGAAGCTTAACCCCAGGGTGTTAAAAGAGCAAAGGAAATTCTAGCATATTTAAAAATCTTTTTGTATTTTTTTTCTTAAAAACCTTCCAACTTCAAATTTGTTGTTACAAGGGAAAGGGGGGCCAGGAATGTCACAAAGGGAAACAGTAAAAGAACCTAAGCTTCAGGCGAATAGACCCAGGACCCCGCAAACTGAGGAGAAAGGACTAATGGCCCTAGGTGGTTTAGGGCAGAGGAGACAGTAGGTATCTTACAGACTACGGGGTTATGTTGGGATGACTCGGATGGTCCATCTAATGTGCCACAGCACAGACGGCTTTGTCCTCTGCCTGCATAGGTCCAGCCTGCATGATGAAATAGTCACCAGCTTTGGAATCGAAGGGGCCTGAAATCCTGAAGTCGCTTTTAGAGCTGATGTGATGTTTAACAAGGGTCAGCTAGAAGGAAAGCATCTGATAGGCTCAGGAGGTACAGGCGCTGGCTCTTAATGTTTCAAACATACCATTTGCCTCGGTCAGATGTTATTTTCAGGAAAAAAAAATAGTCTTGTCTCTGGGACTTTGCCACACTAAAAATTGTTCTGAAATTTAAAAATATTCCAAGTTTTCATAATCTCCCCAAGTGCCCACAGCTTGTGTTTTACAGGGCCTATTGTTTTATTTCAGATTTGATGTTTCATATTTGTTTTATGTCGTTATCACAAGCAGGATGGTGTAGCCATGGCAATGCTTATAGAATGTGTGTGTCCTGCTCCGGACGGCAGCGCCCTGGGCGCATCTCAGGCTGCCGAGCAAGGAGGAAGATGACATCAAAGAACCTGAAGACTGAGCACATTTACTTTTCTGATTCAAATTACTCCGTTTGGAAAAGAGTAAACACAATTACCTTAACAACTGAGCTGGAAGGCTTTGAGGGCTTAACAGGACATTGTTTTCCTAGGGAGAGGTGGGGACTGCTGAGGATCTGGGAGAGGGCCCTGAAGAACCAGGTGGCTCGGTTTGTTTTCTCTTTCTTCTCAGAAATGTGGTGGAGTAGTAACAGGCTGTTTCATCACGTTTCTTATAAAATTAACTTTGTTGATTTCCCTGATTTAAATGGAATTAATGTTCACTATAAAATAATTAGGCCCAAAAGAAAATTTACAAAGTTCTGTCACCAAGTCTCCCCAGCCAACCACTCCCCTACATGGATTTTATATCCGTTTATAAACACCCCCGCCCCGCCGCCAATAATAGCATGTTGTTTATTGTGTGCTTTTTTTTTTTTTTTTACTTAGTATATTCTGGAGGCATTTCACTCTCAGTCCCTATAGAACTGTTTCATTCTTTTTATCTGTAGCATAGTATTCCATTTTATGGATGTTCCCTAGTTTATCTAACCTGTCCTCTATTGATAGATATTTAGGTAGTTTCTAATCTTTTGCTATTACTAACAGTTTGATGATTAATATTCCTGTAGTTGTGGTATTTTGCAATTGTGAGAGTGTGCCTGGAGGGTAACCGAATTGGATTTGCTAGGCTGGGAGGTATGAGCATTGGTGGTTTTGATGGAGATTGTATTGCTTTGCTTTCCATAAAGATTATACCAATTTATTCCCCCACAGCCCTATGAGAGAGTGCCTGTTTCCTCACATCCTTGATAACGCAGTGTGATATGAGACTTCAGGATCATAGTAGTCTGGGAAGTGAAAATAGTGCCTCAGCATAGTTTAATGTATACTTCTCTTACAAGCAAGGATGAACACCTTTGCCTAACTTTAAAGAGCTCTTTGTGTATTTTTCATTCTGCAAACTCTCTGTTTATATCCTTTACCCATTTTTATTGCTATTTTTTCTTATTGATTTGCTATAACTCTTTATATACTAATGAGGATAGTCTTTTTTTCCTCTGGAATATGAATTACAAACGTATTTACCAGTTTGATTTTTTAATTTTATTTTATTTAGTCCCCCTCCATTATCATGAAGAAAGTTTTTATTTTTATGTAATCAGATATCCAAATCTTTATCTTTTATGACTTAAAGGTTTTACATTAAACTTGAAGGGGCCTTTCCCAATATAGGCTGTTATAAAAATCTTTCCATAGTTTTATCTACTTGCCTATGAATTTATACTTGATACAGCTGGAATTTATTTTTGTGGAAGGTATAAGGTAAAAAAGAAACCACTATTACTGTTATTTTCCATATTGCTATCTGCTTGCCTCAACACCATTTTTATTGAATAATATACATCTTTTTATTAATGTTAAAAAATTACTACTATATATTAAATTACATCATGAGTTTAGGTCTATTTCTGGGCACTCTGTTTCATTCCATACATCGATTCCCCTAGTCTTGCACCAGTACCATGTTGTTTTTAAAACTGTAGTTTTATTTATACATTTTGAAATCCGTAGAGCTTGTTCTCTTCTGTTACTCTTTTCTTCCAAATTTTCATGGCTACCCTTGCTTGCTTATGGATGTTGAAATGAGCATGTCCTGTTCCCCACAAAAATAGTTAGCCTTTTTATTGGAAAACATGTTAAGCTTATAGATTGATATAGGAAAAATCGAATTTTAAGATGGTAAGTCTTTATCCAAGAACATGGTACTTTTTGCTATTTTTTTTCAAGTGTTCTTTTGTAACTAGTAGCAGATTCTTTTAATACTCACCCCAACAGAGAGAATCCTTCCTAATGAGGTGCTGGCAAGAGGATAAGCTCCCCCAAGAGCTAGCCAGACAAAGCAAGATTTTGGCTTAACTAATGTATATTTATAATCTTCGGGAATCATCTTTCTTTTTATTTAACTATACACAGTCAGCGAGCTTGCCTCTGTGTGACCATTTTAGTTAACACATAAACAACCTTTGTGCAAAATTATTCCACATGGTTTTTCCCTTTGGATATGAGAGAGTCCAACAAGATGGCTTTTTGGTCTGTAGCATTCTCTCTCTCTCTCTCTCCCCCTCTCATTTTTATATCTAGCTTTTACTTAACTTTTAAAACTGAATGTTTTATTTTGGAATAATTTTAAATTTATAGAAAGATTCTGAACATTTAGATTTGCCAAAAATGTTCCTATATTCCCTTCACCCTGTTTGCCCTCGTGTTAATATTTTAAATAACTGTGGGGCATTTGTCAAAACTGAGAACTAACATTGACATTACTTTCACCTAAACTCCAGACTTCATTCGGGTCTCACTAGCTTTTCCATTCATGCCATTTTTGTTCCAGGACCCAGTCAGGAAACCAGCTGGCAGTTCGCAGTACTGCTCTTTGATTAACCCAAGGAGGAGACAGCAACTTTGTTCTTTGCTGCCTCTGGGGTTAACCACGTCGTCTCCTGTCCTGTGGCTGGAGGAAAACCCTTATGACCACGGAATCTGATCATTCTGTCACATGATATGGTGCTCCCGCTCTACGTGTTCTTTTCTGTATTTGTAGCATTCCACTAATTTAACCTAAATCTGTGTGTGTGTAATATAAAGACAAATCAACATTTCTTTATGCTATATGCCTTTCTTTTATGTCTTTTGAATGCTGCTGATAAGGTTGTCATACGTATTTTGATGACACCATTGTTTATTAAATCGATAAATGGGTTCTTTTTCATATGGTCTACATTTGCCTAATCTACGAAGATAAGCAGTATGATTTGGTTCAGTGGTTGAAAGCATGGGCACTTAAAAATCTGGGTTTAAACCTCATTCAGACATTTATCGTCTGTGTAATCTTGAATAAGTTCCTTCGGGTCTCTGAGCTTGGGCTTCATCCTCTGTGAAATGGAAGGATCTGATCATAGAAACTTCCAGAGATAATGCATGCAGAGCCCTTAGTACAATACGAATTTCTAGTAAAAGGTCGTTTTTCTACACTGGCCATCTCCCATCTTCCCTGTTCTGAAATAAGCTTTACATCCAACACATCCCGCAGGACCATAGCTTGGAATTTACCTATGTAATTGTTATGCTATGAAGGAAGAGGTGTGGGAAGAAGTTTCAGTAATAAGGGTTCTGTCAAGCACAGAATCTAGCCTCTCCTCTTTCTATGCATTGCTATTTTATTCTGTGCTCAATGTGGTTTGCTAGTGGGAAGGATGGAATTGGCTCAGATACACATGGAGAGAGGAAGACGGTGGAGAAGGAAGAATCTTTTCCCTTCTCTCAGGTGGTTCTGTGTGTGGCTGCAGCGCTGGAGTGTCTGGCCGGATGGGCATTGCCAAGAGGCTGGGTGGCCCTGGCTGGAGTGGAGTTCACAGGCCTGATTCTGGGTGAATCTCGGGCGGGCTCTTCCATGGCTGTGGCTATGGGGCCCCTTAGAGAGCTTCCGCTAAGGGTAACTTTGGGTCTTCCGAATGCCGCTTCCTGGCTCTGCTGCCAAAGAGAAATGTTCTCATTCACCCGAGGCATTTAGAAAAGGCCAGAGAACAGGAGGGAAGGGCAGGGACAATCTCCTTAGTCTACTCTACAGAACATCCTAAGCTGCAAGGCGAGGTTCTAGCCCAGGCTATTTCTGGGACATTTGTTATAATTAACATTTTTTCAGTCAATGCTATTATCTCTGCAAAACTTGACACATTTTGCAATATGAATATTTCTTGGATTTATGCATAAAGGTTTTCCATTACAGCTCACATATTTCTTTACCTGGAGGTGATGCTAATGATTTTGTCTTCCTTTTTTAAATTTTCAAAAAGATTTTATTTATTTATTTATTTATTTATTTATTTATTTATTTATTTATTTATTTTAGAGAGACAGGAAAGGAGGGAGAAAGAGGAAGAGAAACATCGATTGGTTGCCTCTTGCACTCCCCCAACTGGGGACCTGGTCCACAACCTAGCTATGTGCCCTGACTGGGAATTGCACTGGTGACCTTTCGGTCTTCAGACCAGTGCTCAGTCCACTGTGCCATACCAGCCAGGGTTTCTTTTCCTTTTTTAACTTATTTTTCCTATCGTGGTTATAAAATCCTGATATATATATATATAGATATAGATATAGATATAGATATAGATATACACACACACATATATATATAAAAATATATAAAATCCTGATATATATGCATATATGTCTTGATCTGTGTGTGTGTATGTATACACACACATATATAATATCATTTCAGGTTCTGAATGGAAAATATTTTCATGAGGAACATAGAACCTTAAGTTATAAAGTTGCTCTCTTTCTCATGATGTGTCCTTAATAATGTTCGGAAACATCTTATAGATCATACACAGTCTCCCTCAAGCCTATTTAGCAACAAAATAATCCCCAAACCCAGCTATAAATAATCTACACGACTATGGCAGTCTTGAAGGTACACATACTGTTCTGTTTCAGGGTCAGGGACATGAGAAGAGGAAAAGTTGGTTTTCAGTATATTATGTCCTTGCGGAATAGACTGACAATTGTTTTTTCTTTGCTGTGGTATATTTAATATAGGATACTGCTTTACATTTTCATTGCTTCTCCAAAAAGCTGGAATATGGATCTTCACATCTTTGCATATGAATGTAAATTATCCTTACCGTATTAGAGAAAAGAAAAAAGTCTAACACGTTTCTCACATTACTTTCCTTTTCTTCTTCCAGGAAAACCAGTTCAGCTATTAAGGGAACCTCTCAACACAGTGCAGAATAAGAGAGGACAGGGTTGCAGAGAGAATAGCTGTTTACCATCAAAGCGAACTGGGTTCCACACAGACATGGCGTATTATACACAAAGACAGAGGTAAATGCTTTATGGTTTTTATGAGTAATTTACTGTGCTTATATAAATGCACTAGAGCCTCTAGAATTCTTACTGATCATATTACTTGCTTTCCTATTGTTAAAAAAAAAAGCCAAATAATGAAATGTAATTTAAAAAGTCAGTTTTCTGGATTCCAAGTCTTCCCCTGGCACCAAAGTAGCCTGATGCTTCTGTTTTGTCAACATCTGTATATCAGAGAGACCTGATTTATTCCACGTGATAAATGCTGATTTGGTGATGCCATATAATGAAAACTTACCAGCTTTTCACTTATCAAAGTGTCTTTCTCTGCTCAGTTTTAAAAAGCAGGAATTTTACTTAAAGTTATGTATTTCTTGGGTTAATTTATATTTTATAAATATGTGAAATTATTAATTTATTCTATCTGTAGCTTGCGTGGACCCTGAAGCTTATGGCAGTGCTCTTATCTGTTGTAGGGATGCAAACATGCTCTTTGATGTCTTATTCTTGGGGACTTGGGAGGATAAAGATGGAATACTCATTGGGCCCAGCTCTCCAGATGGGCTGAAAATGCAGCAGTGTGTTACATGCATTTCCACAGAGCAGGCTCATAACTTTCTAATCTGTATCGTGTTGTAGATAACAGGGCTCTCCAAGGAGTGACGGCCTGAGCCGTTCCTGCTCTCTGCCCCTCTAAGATGCGCACTGGACTTCACCTGTCCACAGATGCCCCTTCCCGCACATGCTTGCCTCAGTGAACTGCCCCACCCTCACTGTGTGGAATGAGGTACACTACCCAGGAAAAATGACCCATGTGAATAAAAGAAAATAATAATCACATACAATGCCAGCATATGTCACAACCTGTTTTAAGTGCTTTATTTCTGTTAGCTCACTTAAATCTCACGACGGCCCTGTAACACAGGCTTTCTAGTAGCTCTAAATTACAGATGAGAAAACTAACACACAGAATGATTACCCATGAACCTCTCTAATTCTACGGTCCCAACCCTGTGTCGTTTTAGTAGATGCAGGCTAATTCTTGGCATCGAGATTTAGTTTTGGTTTTGCTTCTTAGGACTTTATTCTTTAATTTACTAATTTATTCTTTTAAAAAAAGATTTTATTTATTTTATTTTTAGAGAGAGGGGAAGGGAGGAAGAGAGGGAGAAAAACATCAATGTGTGGCTGCCTCTCGCGCGCCCCCTACAGGGGACCTGGTCTGCAACCCAGGTGTGTGCCCTGACTGGGGAATCGAACCGGTGACCCTTTGGTTCACAGGCAGACGCTCAATCCACTATTCTTTCAGTCAACAAATATGTGTTGACAGATCCAAAGCGCCAAGCACTGTGTAAGGTGACGAGGATACGATCATGGACAAGACAGGCGTAATGGTCACCCCACAAACCTGTTGGGAAAGACAAATTTAATAACAGATAATTACAAGAGACTGCAGTGATGGTTGAGGAAATACTAGATGCTATGGGAGAGTGAAGCTGGGGGATGTAATCTGGTCTAGTGGTCAGAGTTATTTCCCAGGGTGGAGTGAGAATTAGCCAAGTGAAGACACAATTACTTTAGGCAGAAGGAACTCCACAGGTGTGTGTGGGAGGAGGGGCAGGAAGTTTGGAGGGAGGGTGGGCAGGTAGGAGTTTTGTGAGATAAAGAGAAGGTGCTCCTTGAGAAACTGAAAAGCCAAGGTCAAGTCTGGAGTGGGGAATTGGAGGGAGAGTGGGAAAGAGATCATCCTGTTGAGGCAGGCTGGGGTAGAAAATGGAGGGCTTGGTAGGCCCCTCCATTTAGAGTTAGTACATTAGACTCAAAGAGAAGCCGTTAAAAGATAATCAGGGAAGTGATGTGCTCTAAGGCACACTTTCACAAAGATCTGTCTGCTGTTCTGTGGAGAATATTCTGATGTGGAGGCAAAACTGGGGCTGGGAAAACCAGTAGGTGGCTTTTGTCATAAGCCCCCAACTATTAGCAATAGTTTATTTGCAATCCTATGGGGATGCCAACAAATTCTCTCCTCAGTCAGCAGACATGCATTCAAGGTGCCTACATTCTACCAAAGGCCAATGAATGGCATGGGCTTGACTGACGTAGCTGGGTCAAACTGACCTAAGGGCTCAGGCTGTGTGCTCCGGAGAGCTGGAGAGAAACAGAGGCCAGAGAAAAGGCCTTTGGACATTTGATAGGTGTTGGTTCATTCAGTTGACATGTGTCACCTCAATAAACCCGTTGGCACTGAAATTTTTGTCCAGTTAACTGACAGCTATCATTTCCAGGGTGCATCAGGCTCCATTATAGGCCTCGATGTGGATTAGCTCATTCATTCTTCATCGTGGCTCTCTGAAGCTAGTATTTATGATCCAGTTTCTAGTTCAGGAGGCCGAGGTAAAGGGAGCTTAAATTACTTGTCTATGCCACGCAACTAGTGAGAAGAGAAGAGCCAGGATTCCACTATATGAATGAATGAGTGAATGAATGAGAAAAAACTGACTGCCCCCTCTCATTTTCCACAAATAACATGTGAGAATGCTACCTGATCATGAGCATTCAACCCATAGTGAATGATCTGCACTGTAGGTTAAGCAACTATGCGGGGCTCACTGGGTCTACCATCTGTGGCTTTGACCCTAGAATGGAGAAAAGAAACTGTAACTACTGATCTTACTATGTCGTGGGGAGCATGTTGCACTTGGTCACCCAATTTAAAAACACGTTTCTAGTAAGAAGAAAGCTTCTGTAAGAAAAACAAAAACAAATATGTAAAGAGACCATCTCTATTTTTAAGGAGTTTATAATTGAGTCGAAGCGCACATACACCCACAAAAGAGAACAACATGCTCCTTTGCTTGCCTTAGGAATTTTTTGTCTTTGTGGGCCCCTTCCTCCATTAAAAAATATTTAAAAATATATTTTATAAAGGTGTAGTACAAAGACAAATATGATCCAGGCTGGGTTCGTTATTATTATTCTCTTTTTTGTTTTAAAAGAAACTAACATAAAAACACTTTTGTGCACCTCTAGGTATTATGTTATTGTCCCTAATGGATAGGTCAGTTCTATTTCCACATAAGTGACACAGTAAGAAAAAAACCCCCAAAAAACAGAAGAGGAAGATATTGTATTGATCTGAACTAAGGCTCTTAGGGATTCAAAGTTAGCTAAAAAAATGATGCTAGGTGGTCAGTTTCTGGGACAAGGGGAAGATAGGTTGGGTAGCTGAGTAAAGTCCACAGTGCAGTGGGAAGGAAAATGGACAGGTTCATAGTGAGAGAGGCTGGAACTTTTCTTTTATCTAATGCCAGCTATGGAGTTTGGGAGGAGATTGCTAAAAGGTACTGTGCAGAGTGGAACAGAGACCAACATGAGCCAGTGTGGGTAGGGAAGGGTCCATGGGAAAGGTGGGATACTGGCCCACCTTTCGGAGAGCCAGAGAGTAGAGCTGGGGAGCCTGGGGTGACGGCAGGTGCGGGGGCAAGACTGTGCAAGGCAATCGGGAAAGGCACGCTGGAGCAGGGAGATACGGTGATACCCAGAACTGGATCACTCCCTGTTCACGGCAACTTCATGCTTGTGCTTCTTTCAGGAGTGCAGTGCCTACTGTTCATAGATGCCCTTAGAGTAGAGCTGCGGGTGTGAATCAGGTTCTACTAATCAGATGCATTTTCTGAGACTTGAATTCTGACCTCAGTTAATTTGGGAGAAGATGGGTTATGGCACAATTTTGCAAAGAAACAGTCTTTTTTAAAAAAGATTTTATTTATCTTTTAGAGACAGGGAAGGGAGGAGAAAGAGAGGGAGAGAAACATTGATAGGAATCAAATCGGTGACCTTTTGGTTAGCGGGCTGGTGCTCAACTCACCAAACCACACTGGCCAGGGTACAAAGAAAAAGTCTTAATGCTCATAGCCAGTGTAAGTTTCTGCCGGCATCATATCTACTATGCAGATAATCAAAATAATCAAAGTGGTGGGGCTAGGTCACTGCAAAGCTCCATGACAAATGGCACCAACATAGAGAGGGGCAAAGAACTAGGGCCATTAAAGCAGTTCATCACTGGGAGTAGCAGGATGCGATCCCCATGTTAAAGGGACTACTCCGGTAGCTGTGTGGAGAACAGATTGCCAGGGGCAAAGGTGGACCGAGAGAGAACAGGTAGGAGGGCATGGCAAGAGTTCAGGTTGGAAATGATACTTGTCCCGAGTAGGGCAGTAGCAGGAGATGGTGAGAAGAGGCTGGGTTCTAGATTTATTCTGAAGGTAGAACTGATAGGACTTGCTGTTGGTTTAGATGTGTGATATGAGGAGTAGAAAGTAATAAGGATGACTGCTAGGTTTTTGACCTGAGCAAATGGATGTAATTTCCTTTGAGGCCCCAATAACCCAAGAAGTAACTGGTTGCATGGTGGTTATTTGAGTGTGTGCACTTTGTGATGATTCACGGAGCTGCACATGCCATGCATTTAACTGTGTTGCTTTCAGTGTGTATGTTCGCTGAAATTTAAAAACTAGGTGAAAATGGTAGAAAGGTGCTCAATAAACACTGGGAGTCAACTCCA
Organism: Mormoops blainvillei; assembly: GCA_004026545.1. Classification (NCBI taxonomy): domain Eukaryota; kingdom Metazoa; phylum Chordata; class Mammalia; order Chiroptera; family Mormoopidae; genus Mormoops; species Mormoops blainvillei. The sequence continues at coordinate 19,675 of PVJD01007485.1, forward strand.
TTATTTCCTCTAAATCATTCCCCTTTGTTCATAGATTCTTCATGTGTCTTTTGAATTTGTTCTTTCTTTCTACCTCCCTTGTTTGTGCTTCAGTTCAGACCTCTTCCCTGGACAATGGCAATAGAACTGATTTATCCCATTGCCTCTGGGTCCCCTGTCCATCTTCACACTGGCAGAAAAATCTCTACAAATTACAAATATGGCATGGCTCTTCCCTGCCAAAAATTACTTCCCCATAGAATAAAGGTCAAGCTCTACTATTCACCAGGTAAAGCCCTTTCAGGTCTGACTTCTACTTGCCCGTACCTAATCTTCCACTTGCTCTCTTCTTCCCGTGCGACATTACAGCCATCACAGCTGTTTGCAGTTGGCTCAACATGCTGGGGATGGTGCACAGACATTCCTTCTTCCTTTGTAGGCCTGGATAAGACCCCACTTAGTTACCGCCCCTCCATGAGGCCTTCCCAGTGCTCCCAAGCAGAAGCTTATCCCCTTCTTCATCCCAGCACCAGGCCTTCCATTTCCTTCCGTGTATTATCACAAATAGCATTCTCTGTTGTAATTATTTTTAAGGCAATGTTTATTTTCTTTCTCCTATTAAAGAGAGCTGAATAAAGCAAGAGAGATAGCCATTTGGATATGGCTTATACAAAAAAGTCATAGAAAGAAGAAAAAAGCACCCCAAATTTTACCATTTAGAAATCTTTCCTTTTAGCCTTTTCTCAATACTTATTTTAAAAATATAGTTGGAAACATACAGCATGATTTCTGTATCTTGCTTCTTCATGTACTATTACAACATAATGATTTTTTCCTATATTTAAAAATATTTCATATATTTTTATGAAAAACCAGTTTCCATGTATTTTTTCTTAGCACATTTACTTCCTCAACCGTGGGTTTTGTGTTATATGTGTTATTTGCCCATGAATTTATAGGATTTAATGGTTTTTATTGATTTGTGTAAGAGTTTTTATTTTTGAAAATATAGCCTATTTTTCAGTTTAAACATATTATTTAGGAATGAATTAGGCTGTAAGTAGCAGAAAACGAGGTGTATTAGTCCCCTTTTATTGAGGTATAATTAACAAACAAAATGTATATATTTAAAGTATAAAAGGTGACATTCGATATATGTGTACATTGTGAAATTATTACCAAAATCAGGTTAATTAACACATCTGTCACCTCACATAGTTACCTTTTTTCTGATGAGAACATTTAAAATCTACTTCCTTAGCAAATTTCCAGTAAACATAGGTGTGTCAGTTTTCTATTGTTGCTTTAACATATTACCACAAATTTGGTGACTTAAACAACACAAATTTATTCTTTTATAGTTCTTAAGGTCAGAGGTCTAAAATGGGTCTCATTGGGCTAAAATCAAGGGGTTGGCAGGGCTGTGTTCCCTTCTGGAGGCAACAGAGGAGAGAATCTGTTTTCTTGCCTGTTCCTGTTTGTAGAGTTGGCCCACACTCCTGGCCGATGATCCCTTCCTCCATAGTCAAAACCAGTGAGGGCAGGCGGAGTCCTTTTCACGTATGATCACTCTCACCTCTGCTTCCATCACCACACCTTCTCCAGCTCTAATCTCTCCTCTGCTTCCCTCTCCCACTTTTAAAGATTCCTGTGATTACATGGGGCCCACATGTAATAATCTTCCTGTTCTTAATTCCACCTATACCTGTCATTCCTCTTTGTCATGTAACTTATCATAACTACAGGTTCAAGGGATTAGGATGTGGACATCTTGGGGGCGTGCATTATTATATGCCACACCAGTTATATAAACAAAGGTGTTTAATTGTCTTATGCAAAAATAAGTCTAGAGGTGTCAGTCTAGGGCTAGTGTAATGTAATTTTGCCATCAGTACTTGGGCTCTTTCCATCTTCTTCTATATCATTCTTAGTGCATGGACCTTTGACTCTGTGCTTATTGCCTCATGGTGACCAGATGGCTGCTGAGCCTCCGGGCATTACTTCCATACTCTGGGATGGAAAAAGGTGGCAGAGTCAAGGACAAAGAAGCAAAAGATGGAAGGGCATACCAACTGAGAGTATGTCTTAGGTCAGATTCCTCAGGAGCAAATGCAGGCCCATTCATGTGTTAGTGATTTACTAAAGAAGCATTTCAAGGAGAAATTAGTAAATGGAGAAAGGGAAGCAGCATAGAGGAAAAGATGAAACCAAAACAACAAAGTGCTTCAGCCTAATCTTAAGGGGAACCATGAGCATAAATCATACAGGTTGGTGTCGTTTTGAAGCAAAGTGGCTTCGCATTCAGCCTCCTGCCCCAGTCAGTGGAGGAGGGATGGGGATTTGAACACCCAAACCTCTGACATCTAGGCAGAGAGACTGTAGCAGCCAAAGGTAGTTGTCTGAAGAAGGTAACAGGTGCCAACTGTTAGGATCAGAACCCATAGAAATAAGGGTGCACAGAGAGGACAAAGGGTTTCTGAGGGGGTCTGGGCAGAGCACCCAGTGTTCCCTGCAGTTTGTCTCTGTTATGAAGTTTCTCTGGATGCTCTGTGTAGCAATCTCCAGCACATTCCTTCAATCTAAACTTATCACATAACCATGCCTCACTGCAAAGATGTCTAAAATATTTTAAAGGATTTTAAATTGGATACATTGATACTTTGAGGAAATTGGAGTTCTGTTAGTAAGTGAAAAGGAGAGAATGAATATTAGTTAGATAGCCTCGGTCTGCTAAAATATTATTCTCATTTTGTTTACTTTAACATTTGGTCATTTTTTAAACAGAAGATTAAAATTTTTACATAGCAGATATTTTCTTTTGTAATTCCTTCCACTATTATTGTAAAATTAAAATGTCCTTCTTAAATTGAGATCTGATAAATATTGGCCTATATTTTACCTGTATTTTCTAGTTTATAAAAATATTTAGTTCTTTAATCTACCTATATCTTATTTTGATGAACAATTTCAAGTGATGCTATAGATGATTACCCATACATCCATATAAACACACTATGATTTGTTTGTGGGTTATATATTGGGTTGGCCAAAAACTACATTTGTTTTTTTCCATAAGATGGCTCTCATAGTGCTTAGTTGTCTTTAACTTCATTTGAAACAATTTCCTTAGATTGTATGGTGACAGCTGCCATATTAGTGTTCATTTAAAAAAAATCAAAATTGGTAAATTTTTTTGTGTAGCCATTTTTATTGAAGATGGAAGAAAATATGCAACATTTTCAGCATATTATGCTTTATTATTTCAAGAAAGGTAAAAATGCAACTGAAATGCAGAAAAAGATTCATGCACTGTATGGAGAAGGTTCTGTGACTGATGCAATGTGTCAAAAGTGGTTTGCGAAGTTTTATGCTGGAGACATTTCACTGGATGATGCTCCACAGTTGGGGAGACCAGTTAAAGTTGATGGCGATCATATCAAGACATTAACTGAGAACAATCAACATTATACCATGCAGGAGAGAGTCCACATACTCAAAATATCCCAATCAATAAAGTTATTGGTGAAATGAAAAATGTTCTTTTATTTTACAGATAAAACTAAATGGACTTTTTGGCTAATCCAATATTTCATGCCACCAAGTCTATCTGTTTAACTTTTCTTCAGTGTCACATATTTTAAAATGATATGCTTTTATAACATATTTTAATTGTAATAGGGCACGCACCATCCTCATTTCTCTTCTTTTAAATTAAATTGTGGGTTTCATCGAATTACTGTCAACCTCTATTGTTATGATTATATAATTTTTCTTCTTTTTTTAAAGACTGATTTATTTATTTATTTATTTATAGAGAGAGGGGAAGGGAGGAAGAAAGAAAGGGAGAGAAACATAGATGTGACAGGGAAACATGGATATTTTGCACACCCCTAAATGGTGACCTAGAATGATAACCAGGCATGTAACCTGACTGCGAATTGAACTGGTGGCCTTTTGGTTTGCAGGATGATGCCCAGTCCACTAAGTCAGGGATATCATATAATTTTTCTAACTGATCAAGTCGTATGTATATTATTAATTAACTCTGTCATTTAACATCTATGAGCTTCATTTTTCTCCTCTGAGAAAGAAGGTATTCAATTAAGTAACTATTAGGCTCTCATCCAGGTCTAACATTTTATCATCCTAAAAGTTATCTAGCTCTTTGAAGAAGATCCCATTTGGCTAGTTCATTGAAACTAGTTGTGGCTGCTTTCTGCATGAATCAATAGATATCCTTACGTAGGGGGTATTGGGAGAGAACACTTCTAGAAAGCCAAGGCTTCTGGTGTTCCTACCAGTACGGCTTGCTGCTTTCAAACACCAAGGGCTTCCTTACCAGGACACCCAAACCAACTTTTCTAAACAAAAAAGAGGAACACAACATACTTAAATAATAATAGTAAAAGTATTTATAAATTACTTTGATAATATATATTTAACTGATAAGTTAAACTGAGACCTGTGGCTGGTACATAATAAATACTGCATAATTATAAGCTATTACTTTTTGTTGTCATTCTTTTATTTACTATCCCTTAATAAATGGATGATGGGAGACCTGAATTTACTGATCTTTTATTTGGCCTGAGCTCACCCTTGCTTCTCACAGGATCTCTTCACTCAGACACTCTCTAGAGTTTTGTTCTAATGTTAAAATGTTCTAGACTTCTGGACAATATGGCGGTATAGGTAAACACATCTTGCCTCCTCGCACAACCACATCAAAATTACAACTAAAATAAGAACAACCATCACTCAGAAGTGTTAGAAATTGAGTTGAATGGAAGTTGGACAACTACAGAATTAAAGAAACCACATCCATCCAGACTGGTAGGAGGTGCAGAGGTGCAGAGATGGGCTGGTCTCACACCCATGTGTGGTAGATAAAAATTCTAGAGGGATATCTCAGGAGTGAGGAGTCCCACTCCACAGGAGGCTCCCCAGCCCAGTGTTCCAGTGCCAGGAAGGTAAGTCCCCATAACTTTTGGCTGCAAAAACCAGCGAGGATTGAGTCAGTGTAAGAAAGTTCTGGAGTCCCAATCAATTCCCTTTAAAGAACCCACATGTGGACTTACTCATATCCACTTTCTCTGAGCTCCAGTAGCAGGGTTGCAGCTTGAAAGGCACCAGTGGCATATGGTGAGGAAATGAAATGTTTGGCATCAAAGTGAGAGCTGAGGGATGGTTTTCTCTCAGACAGAAGGCAGGTAGAGGCCATTGTCCCTTTCTGAGCCCTCCCCCAACAGAGCCACAGAGCCGGCAGGTGTGTGCCATATCTGAGACTCCATCAACCTGGCTAACACTGTTTGCTCTGCCCTGGAGATTGCCTGAGACTCTGTTCCACTCCCACCCAAATTGTTAATTGTGACTTTTCCATATGAACAGCTAGTCTTGGCTCATGATTCACAACTACCTAAATCCTACCAAACAAGCAATAGCTGGCCTCAGTGAGCCCCCAGCCCCAACAGCACTTGCTAAATGGCTCCAGGCCCAGCACTAGCAGCAGCCAACCTAGATTCACAGTTTGGCTTTGCCTGGGAATCTCCAAACCCAGCACAAGTAGCACCTGTCTGCAGATTGCTTTGTAGCTCATACAGGGTGGCCCTAGGCAGAACACATGTGGTAGCTGACCTTGGCATACACTGCCATGGAAACTGCAGAGCCTGTGCATCCAGTGGACAGCTACAGAACACGTTAGAGCACTGCTACCCTGTCCCTGTACAGCTGATCCTCCAGAGAGGGCAGAGATTGGTGGTGAGTGGTCACAGCCAGTCCTTGCAGCTGCCTGGCCTGGGCAAACCCCTCCCATTGACCTGCCAACAGTAATCAAGGTTCAACTACAACAGGAGGGCATACTCAGCCCACTTGGAGGGCAAATCTTGAGTACCCAACTTGAGTGATAGGGCAGCTTGAGCCACTGGACCCTACAGGACTCCTGCTACATTAGGCTATGCTACCAAGACAGGGAGTCGTAGCAGCTCTACCTAATACATAGAAACAAACACAGGGAGGCTGCCAAAACAAGGAGACAAAGAAACATGGCCCAAATGAAAGAACATAACAAAACTCCAGAAAAGAACTAAACCAAATGGAGATAAACAATCTATCAGATGCAGAACTCAAAACATTGGTTATAAGGATGCTCAGAGAACTTAGTGAGGATCTCAACAGCATAAAAAAAAAATCCATGTAGAAATGAAGGATACACTAATTGAAATAAAGAACAATTCATAAGGAATCAACAGTACAGTGGATAAAGCCGAGAATCAAATTAATGATTTGGAACGTAAGGAAGCAAAAACTACCAATCAGAACAAAAAGAAGAAAGAATAATTTAAAAAAAGAAGGATAGTGTAAGCAGCCTCTGGGACAACTTCAAGCATTTCAACAATCACATCATAGGGGTACCAGAAGGAGAAGAGAAACAGCAAGAAACTGGAAATCTATTTGAAAAAATAATGAAAGAAAACTTCCCTGATTTGGTGAATGAAATAGACATGCAAGTCCAGGAAGCACAAAGTCCCAAACAAGATGGATGTAAAGAGGCCCACTCTGTGACACATCATAATTAAAATGCCAAAGGTTAAAGATAAAGAGAGAATCTTAAAAGCAGCAAGAGAAAAGCAGTTATTTGCTTACAGAGGAGTTCCCATAAGACTGTCAGCTGATTTCTCAAAAAAGACTCTGCAGGCTAGAAGGAATGGGCAAGAAATATTCAAAGCCATGAAAAGCAAGGACCTATAGCCAAGATTGCTCTACCCAGCAAAGCTATCATTTAGAATCAAAGGGCAGATAAAGAGCTTCCCAGACAAGAAAAGCTAAAGGAGTTAATCATCACCAAACCATTATTATATGAAATGTTAAAGGGTCTTATTTAAGAAAAAGAACAAGATCAAAACTATGAATAAAATGACAATAAATACATATCTATCAACAATTAAATCTAAAAACCAAACTAAGCAAAGAAGGACAGAGAATCATGGATACAGAGTGTGTTTTGATTAGCTAGATGGGAGGGGTTGTCGGTGAATGGGTAAAGAGATGAGGGGATTAAGAAGTACAAATTGGTAGTTACAAAATAGCCATAAGGATGTAAAGTACAGCTTAGGAAATGGAGTAGCCAAAGAACCTATGCACATGACCCATGGATATGACCAATGGTGTGGGATTGCCTGAGGGAATGTGGGGTTCTTGGTGGAGGGGAGCAAAGGGGGAAAATTCGGGTAACTGTAATAGCATAATCAATAAAAAATAATTAAAAAAATAAAAAATATATTGTTGTAGCGCCCTTCATGTATTATGGTCCCTAATTGCAAGTCAACAGCTTCATCTGGTGCTTACCCAAAGATAGAAGTTTCCTTCAGACATTAAAGAAAAGACTTGCTATGTTGGATGTACTGAGAGCTGATATGTCAATTTTCAAGTTTACATAGTTGATCCTCATTATTCATGGATTTTGCATCTGTGAATTCACCTACTTGTTCACATTTATTTGTACCCTCAAAGTTAACATTGGCGCTTTCACACTCGTTCACAGACATGCCCAGAATGATGGAAACTTTGAGTTGCCTATTGCACAGGTTTTCCAGCTGAGGTCAAACTATGCAGCCTTCTGTGTTCTTGTTTCTGTTCTCACACTATAAACAAGTGTCCTATTTGTGGGCAATTTGGTACCATGTTTTTTGTATTATTGTGCTTTTTGTTGGTGATTTTGCTATTTAAAATTGCCCTGGGCCCAGTGAAGTCTGGTGTTCTTGTGCAGGAAGGCTGTACATGCCTTCTGGAGAAAATGTGTGTGAGGTAAGCTTCATTCAGGCATGAGCTGAAGTGCTGTTGGCCATGAGTTCAATGTTAATGAATCAACAATGTGTATTAAATATGGCGTTTTAAAACAGAAACACATAGAAAACAAGGTTATGTGTCAATCAGTTGACAAAAGTATTGTGAACAGATCCTCACAGGAACCTAATCCTCTATTTCCTCTAGGAACAATGGTTCCGTATTTGCAGTGATTTTATAGAACATTAACTACCACGAATAATGAGAACCAAGTGACGTGTTCTTTCCTAAGGGATATTCCAGGGTCATTGGAGCTACCTGAGTATCTCCATGTTACCTCCTGCTCCCCAAAGATGATACTCCCTATATCTTATTTGGGTATGACACGGGAAGCATTTGAATGCCTGTGACACCCACTCACAGTGCCTTCCTTTTGAGGCCATTTAGCCCTGTTATTTAAGAGTCTAGTGAGTGATTTCTATTATTTACTTTAACATTATATTGTATGTTCAGTTTTATCATTGAAAAAAACAGTGGTTTGTAGTAAGAAGCACTGAATATCATCTCTAAGGGAGGAAAAGAAAACTGTGCCCTGATTAATGATATTATAGATTCTTCAGGGACTTAGGAAAGCATTTTCTTAATGATAGGAATAGTCATCAATAAGTTCTATCAAGCACTGCACTAAGCACTTTGTCTTTATTTTATCGTATCCTCACAACAATGCTGCAAAGCAGGTTATGATCTTCAAGTCACAAAGGAGCATCTGCAGATGAGGGAGCTGGATTCAAATCCAAGCCTATTTGACCTACAGTCCAGATCTTCCTACTAAAGCACTTATAATCTGCACCACTTGCCTGTATTAACTGTTCTTCCTTGTAGGTACTCTGTAAAGTACATGACGAGAACTCTCATCAAGTTTACTTATCTGAATTGAATGTGTCTCACTAGCACCTTCTTGAGTCAAGGGAGGACAAACAAAGGTAAAGAACATGAGAAAGATGCCACAAACATAACCCATGGTTTGTTACTTTAACCAGAAAAGAGAACTGTGTAGGGAAAAGAAACGAAAGGCACATACCAGACCGTCTATTTTTGTAACATATTAATTAATAATAAACACAAACAAATATTTGTGTAATATCTACATTTCATAAGCTGGAGAAAAAGGACACAATTCCAGAAATGATGCCTTTAGCTCCAGAACGCACTGACAATGAAGCAGCAGTTGCTGTGTCAAATAAATAAAACAGATCTTTCTGACGATGCTTTCAGAGTAATGGTAATTAGATTTGGGGTTACTCCTGTCCTGTATCCTGCACTAAGTTGATTAACCTGTTTAATGAGTCTGTGAGAATGACCAAAGTTGACCTCACATCAAAGAGTCCCATTGTTGCTGTGTGCTGACCTGAATTTTAATTGTGCACTAGGTTCTTTAATTGCATCACAGATGTGCTAGAGAATAGAGTAGGTATTTTAAGCGGCAGTGGGTTTCTTTTCCCAGATGTGCTCAGTTGCACACAGGGTTACATGCTGGTTTGCATATCCAGGCTCTGAACACGGTCCCCCTCTGCAGATCTACAGCTTAGCAGGTTATCTTTGCTACAGCTGGCAGTGGTGATCAGTTTTAGTTATATGGCAAAACTTAACTTTATGTATTATTAAACATCACAAAGGAGTTTAGAAAACAAGTGCGTAAATAAGTTAACAGTGAATAAATTAGAATCCAGTTTTCAGGAGTTCCTTAAGGGCTCCAGCCTCCGTCTTGAGGTCTTGAGCCTCCAAGAGGACCGTTAGGAGCAGATGTAGCATCCTAGGAGGACTGTCACCAAGGGCCAAATGTTACTTCGAGCTACAGCACCAGACTATAGAAAAAAGGAAGCTGGTCATTGAGAGATAACACTGATGTTTTTAAACCCTAAAACTCAGTAAACACTTTCCGTAGTCTTCTTTCCAATTCCTCTTTAACTTACTTCTATAAGCAGGCTGAAGAGGGTATTTCAGCTATCCGCTTGCAATAGGACGATGGCGTTCTGAATTCGTTTTCCACTGTGGCATTTTTTAAAACGCTAAAGGTCCTAGACTTCTGATGCTTAGGCCTTAAAAAAAACCCCAACAAGTCATCTTAAAATCTTTTTGCAATAGGTTGTTTTTTTTTGAGGGGAGGGGACACATATGAATAGGGATTAAATAAAGCAACTGCTGCTGCTCCTTGTACGGCTCTCCCGCCTCGCCCACTCCTGGGATGGAAAGTGGACCCACTGAGTGTAGGTGGGGACTCAGTTGACTTTTGTCATCCACTCTGCACCTTGCCATCTGTGACAACATCCCCAGATGGAAATGTGAAATGGCACTTGCTCCAGGGTGGGTGGAGGGGTGTAAGCAGTGGGTATGGCAATGGGTAGGGAGTCTTGACCCCACTGAGACAGTGGGGACAACAGGATGCGCGTGTGCCCAGTTTATGGGGCAGCCTGGGTCGGCCCAGCAGGCTTGGGTTCTCAAAGCTGCTTTCTTTTCACTACTTCGCTTCTCCTGCTGCCTGTCTTGTTCTTAGTTTCTTGTCCCATCACTAACTTGCCCTATGACTTTGGAAAACTCATTTGCCTTTTTTGGGCCTCAACTTCTTCATCTATAAAATGAAGGTGTACTACATTATCTTCAAAGTTTGTTCCAGTAAATGAGTTGTCTGTTATTTTGTGCTTGTCTTGTTGGAGTATTTGACTAAAAAGATGATTAAACTGTTTCCTAAAATTTTCTTTTCCCTTTTCTTTTTTTGAGGTATCTTTGGATTTTATTTCATGTTCCTTCACAAGCATTTCTTTTTTTTAAAAATCCAGTCTGTTGGTGACAGATGGTTGTATAACTAGTCAAAGTCACTGGCCTCAGGTAGTTCAAGCTACCCTGAGCTTTGATTAGTTTTCTTAACAGAAATACCTACATCTATACATGGCTGTGTACATTATCACAGCCGGAATGAGGCCACAGTAGGAAAGTCAGCAAAGGTGGGGGCCGCAGGGTGTTTGTGTCACTGGTGAGATCTCTTTAGTGGTGATTGGACCTCCGAACAGAAAACGTTCGATTGTTTCATTGTTTGGGAAGATTGCTAGCATATCAGCTGGACCTCTCCTTCACAGGTCAAGTCAGCAGGAGGCTTAGGAAGTTTTGTTTCTCAGTGTGCCTGGTGGCCACTAATCCACGCCTAAGTGTGTAATATTGTGTTCACTGTGTTGACTGGTGCACCCTGCAGTGGGGCCTCCTGTGAATGGGAGCAGCAGAGGCTCAGAAACACATCTCTGGAAAGGCAATGTCTGAAGCAACTTCCTTTGGTTTGCTCAGGTGGGGGACTGTCCTGAGGCAGGCGGTGGCGGTGGCGGTGGCGGTGGTGGTGGTGGGGCGAGTGGAAGTGAAGGAGGGAGAGGTGAAGCTGGAGGGGCAGAGAGGGAGGAGGGAGGAGAGCCCACCAAGAGTAGTAAGACACAGGTCCTTCCTGGGAAGTAACTCTCCTAGAACGGCGTGTGGGATGGGGCACCGATCCCCTGCACAGTCTAAAATCCGAGTGTAACTTTCAACTCTTCAAAAACTTAACTATGAATACCATTGACCAGAAGCCTTACCGAGAACATAAACAGTCGATTAACAAATATTTTCATGTTAAATGTTTTATATACTGTATTCTTAAAGTAAGCTAGAGAGAAGAAAATGTTATTAAGAAAATCATAAGGAAGAGAAAATACATTTACATTATTTACTGAAAAAAAAATCAGTGTGTTAGTGGACCCATACAGTTCAAATCTTTGTTGTTCAAGGGTCAACTATAGTTCCTTAGCCCACAGAGTTTGTTTCAGCCTTGGTTACAGTCACACTAATTCTCTCTGTGAACTTGGTCAAGTTCCTTGATTTCTTTGAGCCTCAAGTTCCTTACCTGTAACCTAAACATGGTAAGATTAGCTATAGGGAATGGCCACACTGAAGATCCAATAAGCAAATATTTGTGAATGTACAGTATAAAATACTGTATATATTTCAGTCTTTTGCCCAACTGTAGCAAATATTTAACAACTCTATTATACACATTTTTTTGTATTAGCCTCTTCATTCCATTTATTGTTCCTATTTTTGTTTTATTTTTTTTCCATTTCCAATTTATAAATCTGCTTAATACATACACCATCTGGGGGGAAACGTAGGATATGCATAAATAATTGAATAAATTTAAATTATCATTTTGCCAGTGGAGTGCTAAAAGAATCCGAAAAATATGCTAATGGCAACTTTCCCCTCTTTACCACCAACCCAGGATGAGCCTGCTGCTTATACCAATGTCAGTCATTGACTTGCAGCACATCAAGTGCCATCTGGGGCCCCTTACTTTCTAGGGAAGGCGATACTTGATTAGGGTTTACCTGGTGGACAAAGTCAGCTATGTTACTCACCTCGTATGGCCCAAGAGTGGGCAGCTCTTGGCTTCAGGCCGTGTAAGTCCAGAGCCACCTGCTTGGCGAGCTCTTTCCCTGATGCCACCACAGGCTGACTTCTTGTGGAGATATCTCGCAGTTCACATACCTGGAGATGGTAGGGAAACTCCGTTGATTCATTCCATTAACAGTTAAGGAACCGCTATCACCCACCAAGCACTACATAGCAGGGGCTCTGGGTGTGGTAGGAGTGGATGACAGATGGTTCCCGCTCGCTGAGAGATATGGGCCAATGGCGAAGTAGCTAAGTAGGTACAACTAGGTAGCTAAGTAGCTCAATGCAGAGAGGCAGTTTGGTAGAACACTTGACTGCACAGTCCCTGGAGCTGTCCTGTTTTGTCATCTACCAGCTTAGTGACTTCAGGCACCAACCTCTTGGAGCCTCAGTGTCCTTATGCATAAATAGGAATAATAATGGCACTTACAACAGGGCAGTGGTGAGGATTACTTAAGTTAACAGATATAAAACATGTAGAACAGTGCTTGGCACCACAAAAAGCCCCTGTTAGAGGATGAGGATGACGATAATGGTGATGATGGCAGGGGTGGGGCGGTGATAGCTGTTCCCTGGTGGGAGCATGAGAAAGGCACGTCAGTTTCATGTGGGAGGTTGGGAAGGCTGCCACAGAGCAGAGGGGGCTCCCTCCAGGTGGAGGGTTCAGCACTATGGGTATAGTTAGGGTGGAGAGAAGGATGTTCTGAGAAATTCTGAGTCAGGCAGCAAGTACTCCCTGCTCCTGAAATCTGAGCTTGGTGTCCAAGTGGGAACAACACACGACGTACTTCTTTCCTAACAACATTTCGTTGGTTCTCCGAGGGAAAATTGGCCAGGCTGGAAAAGTATAGTTTCTGAACGAATGCTTTTCTCAAGTAGGCATGATCACTGTCTGCAGTGTCAGGGAGGTTGATAATAAGAAGTACTTAGTTAATTCCAGATTGTGGAAAACCTTGTTAGAAAATTGAAGAGTTTAAATAAACTTGAATGAACTATACAGGTTAATAGTGTGCTCTGAATTTAGCAAATTATTTTTTGGCTTTTTATTTTCTTAAAACAAACAAACATTGCAGTCAAGCTCACAACCCACAACGAAATGTCAATGGTAGGCACAAGCCCTGATAAAATCCCTGACTTCTTTTTATCCTTCTCAGTCCCAGAACACTATTCTTTTCAAAAACGAAGAGCATGAATTGCCATGTCTCCAAAATGACAGAAGTTACTAAAAATAAAACCAATGAAGGGCAGAGAAAAAGACCCGCTTAACATAAGCTTATACATAAATAAATTCATTTATATATAATTTAGTGTAGAATTTCTAAACAGAATAATCATTTTAAAATTAATGTGGTTTATTAACAATTAAAAGTGATAACACAAGCTGAAAAAGATTGGGGGTGAAATGTTGAGTTTCCTTTGATAGGTAATTACAAAGTGTGCTTTTGAAGTTCAAGAAGACAGCCTTAGGACACAACATTTTTAAAGTAAAAATTGGCTTGCACTCTGTTCAAGTGATTTATTTTGCACTAAGGAACGGGTGTGAGACATGATGTGATTTAAAATTTCATCCCTTGATGGAACTGCTTGAGGGTGACATGATTTTTTTCTTTTTTCTTTTCTCAGCCCGCTCAGCCTATGAAGTTTCCTATCTGAAAGTTAATCTTCTGAAATTCCTTTGGAATTCAAGGAAATCTAATCTTTTGGTGTGTAAACAAAAGGGACTTTAGTATATTGCTTTCCCTCTGACACTCAACAGCCTAGGAGTGTCGAAGTAGCAGCTAACAGGATCTAGTGCTTACCAGGCAAAGCAAACCCAGCCATTCTTGTTTGGTTGCCTATTAAGTAATTACCTTTGAAAAAGTTCACCTTTACCATTAAAAATGCTTCTTCTCTCTTTCAGAAGGCTTGAAAGGTGTGGGGGTGAATTGCTGTGGGAGGCAGTTAAACTTGAAGAGGAAAGTTAAAAGGAACTGGGATTTAGTTAAAATAAAAGGCTAGATTATCAAGGGAGCAGTTTATCGAGAGAGAAAAGATGAATAATAGTTTAAAAAACAGCTTGATGGCAAAGATGTTTTACGTGATTCAGTGGGAGTTTCTTCTCTATTTCCACCAAGGAAAAGAAATGCATTTAACAGACTTTTAAAAGTTTTTACCTGTCTTTTCTTTATATAAAGAAAAAAAAACACTTGAGAAAAAGTCTATTATGGTATGCTAGTAAATGCTTAAACACCGGCTGTCCAGAGGGAGGAGAAGGGAGGGGAGGCCTGATTTGTGGTGTTTGTCAGTTTCCTTGGTGTAAATACTCCCACTGTGGCAAGTTACTGAGCATGAAGTTGGGAAGAGATGCACAGTAAAACACCATTTGTGTTTCCACCATGCAGATACAATAAGCGTAAATAGCCCCCAAATGTAGATGATAGTAAACTGTAGTTCGACAAAAGGAAGTGATGAGTTTTGAGTACTTGTAACATTTAATAATGACTGTGTTTAACAATCAGCTCACAACCTTCCTGAAAATTTAAGTTGGCTCTCAGGAACAAGAATGAGCTGTATCCAGCATGCTGGGAAATACATCTACGACATTCTGCAAAGGGGTTTGGAAGGTCGCACCCTAAATGACTAACTGTGGAAATCACCTCTTGGTGAGGAGTTGTGGCGTGTGGAGGGCAGGCCTTCATGATTTACTCTATGTACTCCTCTTTTGTATATATTGCTAATGTAACGAGTGAATAGAAAATGGTTTTCAAAAAATATCTATTGTTTTCATACCAATATTTCCTTCCCTCCTTTCACCTGAGCCCAAGCCCCATTCAGTGTGGTTGAATCTTAAGAGAGTATTGGACTAGGTACTAAAAACTTGGGTTTTAATTCTAGTTCGGCCTCTGGCATCCAGGTAACTGTGTCAGTTATTTCACCTCTCTGAGCTTTTGGGGTCTTTGTCAAATGAAGATATTTGGATGATACCTCTAAGAGTCTATCCAGTGTTAAACTTTACATTTCAGATCCTTTTTCATGTCACTCAGTGGGTATGCAGTCTGCAGGAGACCCAGGGCACACCCACAGAGTTCTGTGAAGTCCAACTCATCCCAAGTTTTGCCTTTTTTATTTCCTGACTTTTCAAAAGATTATAGACTTGAAATTCATGGTCACTGTTGGTAACCATAGCAGTTGGCTGGGTTGAGAAAACAGGTTTGGAAATCAGCTAACGGCAGGTCCAGGAGATGTTTTCTGATTAGCACTCTATTCCTAGCAGAGAGTTCATTGGCTTACTGGGTCACGGACAGTGTGTGCGACCAGGGATCCTGGAGCTGGTGCCCGTAGGAGCTCTCCCATGCTGCCCGGTTCGTGGTCTCCTGGAACATACTGGCTTGAGTAGCTACTCTGAACATCAGTCTGCATCCAGCTGGTTCCCAATAAAAATAATAACATGATTATTTTTTGTTTTTATTTTTAAAGTATAAATGGTCAATATTAGATATTTATTGTAGAAAATTTAGTATATACAGATGAGCAATAAAAAAGGAAGCTCACTGATTTCAAAGTGTAGCACTTTCCATCTTTGTTGTTACTATGCTTTGTATATACACATACGAACATGTGGCTGTTTGAAATGACATCCTCTTCTGGAGAGCGAGGCACAATGTAGTTACAGTGCGTCATGCTCAGGCTGGAACCCTGGCTCCCTCCACGAGCTGTGTGACCTTGGGCAGTTTACCCTGTCACTCTGTCTGTGCCTTAGTCTGCTCATCTATAGAAGAAGATAATGAAACCTGCCTTGTAGATTTGTTGTGAGGACTGAGTTAATACATATGAAACACTTATAGAACAGTGCATGGCATGCTATTAAATAAATGGTAGCTATTTTTATTTTATTCTATTGTATATTGATATGCCATAGCTTGCTAACCTCTTATGTTCAATATTTAAGTGGCTTCTAATTATTTACGATTGAGATAAAATCCTTTATAAGTTACAACTTTGCACATATCCTCAGGATAAATCTTAGACCTGGAATTCTGTGTATGTGCATTTTAATTTTCAGCATAAATTATGAAAATTAAAGTCCTCCTTATACACTGTGAACAGAACATCCACGTAAGTGCACACATGTGTCCCATCTCTCCCTCATGTTGGTGTTGGTGCATGGGCCGAGCTTTAACATTCCTCACCAAAGTGAGAATTTCAGTCTGTTTCCATAATATATACAAATCTATGCTCTTCACCTTAAATGCAAAACAAATGCCCTGAGATACTGTTAAACTATGAAAAATTCATTAAATTGAAGGCCGGCATTCTTTTGCACAAATTAATGCACCTGGTTGTCCCTAGTCATGGAAACACAACAATGTTGAGCAATTCCTCCTGGCCCCACTGCTGGGCAGCACCCACGGAAGAGACACAAACTGACCATGGAGCGCACGCTCCCCCAGGGCAGAAAGCAAAGAGCTTTCTTTCATCTCCCCTTTCCAGGTTTCTTGTCACTGCGGATTCTAATATTCCCCATGGCTTTGGGGCAAACCGTTTATGCAGCCTGAGGGGAAGATGCTGTGTTCACCCTTCCTTCTCTGCTTGAAAAGTGTGTTAGGTCCAACCAGGGCTCGACCTGAGAACCTTGACCAGCAGAACACTGGATTCGCTCAGGCGAGATTTCTTCGTCCTCAGGAAAAACCTCAGTTGTTTTTTTTTTTTAAGAACTTTCAGCTGATTGGAAGAAGCCCAGACTGATTATTGAGGATAATCTCCTTTACTTAAAGTCAACTGATTGTAGATGTTAGCCACATCTGCAGCATACCGTCGCAACAGCACCCAGATTAGCGTTTAATCTTGTAACTAGGTACATTAGCCTCGCCAAGTTACACATCGCGGGCAGCCACAAGAAGCCAGCGTTTGTGACCGATGGTCCTACTTTCGCTCCCACCAGGTGCCTGAGCCGCCCTAAGCTCCAGGCCAGGCAATGCACAAGATTTCTGACGCAGAGCTGCCCTTAGCCAGCTACTCAGAGAGTGTTAACTTCTCTTCGTAGGGAGAGTGACGGGAGCTTTTATTCCTATATTCATGCAGGATGATTTGGAAATTACCGTTCCTCAGTTTCACCTCATAAATGACTTCGGAGGAAAGTCTAGAATATACATTCCGAGGATGATTGGGAGCACTAGAGGGCTAATCATGATATAACTCAGTGTTTCTGAAAATAATTTCAAGATGAGTTCCAAGGGGCATGAGTTCCAAGGGGCACTAGTTCCATGAGATAGCAACCAATGCACGCAAAGTGAAGATTCCATAGTGAAAAAAAATTAAGAAATCCTGGGTTAAAATTAAACATGTTTCTTTATAGAAAAACAGAAAGGTCTCTTTAATAGAATAGTATGAATTGGGACCCCAATGACTTACTTGATCACTAAATCAGTTTTTTGCTGAGCACCTTTTGAGTCTAGTGTCCTATAAGATACATGGAAAAAGATGGTATGTCCTGTAGTGTTAGCCATTCGGAATACAGATGGGATAAAATTTATTCCAGTTTACCCCATGCACTGCCATTTAGCACCACTAGATTCTGAGCAAGAGTAAGTTTACTCAGAAATCCCCGAAGAGGATGTTATTGAGCACCCACCACCTTTACTGAATGCTCACTGTGTGTCAGGCTTTATGATCAGTGCTGGGGCCATGGATAGTACAGGACCAGCAGAGACCCTTATCTTGTGGAGCTTATGTCTTTTCTTAGACATGTGTCCCATAAGGAAGTGACTCCCTGACTCCTTATCTGTTCTGGATGGGGCCCAAACAGACCCACCACCAACCCTGCTGCACATGTGTCCTGTAGGTTAAGGGATAATAAAACTGGGACCATGTGTCCAAACAGTTTGTGCCTTGGCCAGAGGATGGGAAGTGCTAAGAAAAAGCACATTTGTCTTGCCAGAAAACTAGATCAAAACCAGAAGAAAGAGAATCCTTTCAGATGCAGTGGGCAATTTGACCAAAAGCAAGGCCTCTGAAGTTGATGGAAATAAAAGGTAGCCAACCACCCCTTCCAGCTGCCAGGATCTCCCCCTCATAGCCAGAGACACCCTTGACTGAAAACCTTGAATGTGAGAAGATGCAAGTAACTAAAAAATCCCAGGTCTTTCCCAGCCACATGAAGTTAAAAAGCCAGTCAGGAAAGCCTATACCCTAAGGCGCTTATCGCTAGGTTCCTAGGCAGCCCTACTTCACTGAAGAGGAATTTTAGTTAATTTGAGACATTCCTTTGTGGGTCTTAAAAAAAAGCCCCATTGGCTGTCTTAGGCAGGACTGTTGATTCCTTGGTTTGCCACACCTTGTATCTTGCGAGTTAAGCTCAGCTGTACTTATCTAGCCAGCTCCTAGCTGTGGTAGCCCTGCAGGCTTTCAAGAGAAGGCATCCTATGGGGGGAGGTGCTCACTGGCAAAAGAGAGTAGCTTGGAGACAGAGAGAATATGAAGGGTAATCCTTCCTTCTATCTCACTCTTGACATCAGTCAACAAACTTGCACTGAACATTGCATTTATGCAATGCGTGTAACAAAAGCACGTTAAGGTAGGTCAGATATCTTAGCCAGGAGAAATTTAATTCAAACTGGGAAATTATTAGTAGAAGTTTTCAATCCCAAGTTGGGATTGGACATGGATCTGAAAATTTTTCCTTTTATGTTTATTCTAGTTTCCAGCCTCTACCTTCTCAGCCCCTCCCCAACATGTCTTCCATTTGGCTCAGCCATACCCAATTCTTTTTTTAAAATTACAGTTGACATTCAATATTATTTTATATTAGTTTCAGGTGTACAGCAAGTGGTTAGACATTTATATAATTTACCAAGTGATCCCCCCAATAAATCTAGTACCCACCTGGTATCATACACAGTTATTACTATGTTATTGAAGGCTTATGCTGTACTTTATATCCCCATGACGGTTTTGTAACTACCAATTTGTACTTCTTAATCCCATTACCTTTTCCACCCTGCCCCCAACCATCTGGCAACCATCAGTTTGCTCTCTGTATCTATGAGTCTGTTTCTGTTTTGTTTGTTTTATTTATTTTGTTCTTTAGATTCCACATGTAAGTGAAACTATATGGCACTTACCTTTCTCTGTCTTACTTATTTCACTTAGCATGATACCTTCTAGGTCCATCCATGTTGTCATAAACGGTGAGATTTCATTCTTTTTTATGGCTAAGTAATATTTCATTGTATGTATATATATACCACATCTTCTTTATCCAATCACCTACTGTTGGGCACTTAGATTGCTTCTATATCTTGGCTATTATAAAAAATGCTGCAATGAACATAAAGATGCAGCCTTCAAATTAGTGTTTTGGGTTTCTTCAGATGAATTATACCCGATTCTTGAATCACTTCTGATCACAGTGAGCAGGTTCAGTGCCTTTGGCTTACCAGGTAGTGAGGCATGACTTAATCTTGTTGCTACACACTGTGTTTGGGGGATAAGTACTGACCTGCTCATTCAGTGGCGGCTTCCCCTTATTATAGTCCTACCACTAATTTCCACCCGATCCCATCTTGGTGTTTAAATTTCTTTGACATTCTTTCTTCTGGATCCCTTTTGAGTCAGCAAAGAATATTGCTTAACTTTGTAGGAGTTAGTCCTATAGCAAGTCAATTTTCTCAGTCAAACCCGCACTGAGCCCTAGCAATATTGATCCAAGTGATAAAAATATTTTCTCTAAAGATCAGATGTGATCACATGGAACCTTATAAATGGCAGTGGTTAATTTTGTATGTTCAGGGGCCAGATTATGTGGTTCAAATCACGAATCTGCCACTTACTAGCTATACAATCGTCAGCAAATCACTTAGTGTCACTGGGCCTTAGTTTTCTCATCTAACGGAATAGTTATACAAGCTTATAGAGTTGTTGTGAGGATTAAATGAATGGTAAAGCCCTTAGAACAGTACTTAAAAAATAGCAAATGATCAATAAAGTTAGTTATTGTTGTTATTGTTATTATTTTCCTGGTTGATCTAAGGAGGCTTTCAGTTCAATGGGGTCAAACTCATCCATTTGGGCCCTGCTGTAGGAGACTGGTAGAGATGTAGGAAGTACTTATCTGGACTGTCAAATTCACATTACTTTTTCGTACTTGCAGAGAGTTCAGGTGTGGTCCTGGAAATGTTCACCCCCCCAAATCTGCTATAACAACTTTGCATTTAGAAGTTAAAATATGGTTCACTATCATTTTGAGTGCAAAGTAAGGATTGTCACCACTGCACATCAAACTCTACCACTGATCCATTAAGCAGGGTTT
The DNA here is from genome assembly GCA_004026545.1 of Mormoops blainvillei. NCBI lineage: Eukaryota > Metazoa > Chordata > Mammalia > Chiroptera > Mormoopidae > Mormoops > Mormoops blainvillei. Next base: position 40,193 of record PVJD01007485.1, read on the forward strand.
AGCCAAGGGAGACAGGCAATCTCTCACCTCCTTTACTCCCAGCATACTGCTGTGAGTACCTCCCACCTCTGAACACCAAGCTTTGAATTGTTGCCTAAGACACCTTTTCTTTAAGAAGACTTCTTAATTTGACTATTACCCTCAGGGAAATCTACTTGCCAAAGATTCTAACAGTAACTGTGGGCTGAGATGCTGGAGGTAAATTAGTACTGGAGTTCTGGGCAATTTGCCCTAAATGCTAATGTATAAAAATGCACCTGGATAAGGACATTTTTCTTCTGAATCACAGATTCGTGGCCTAATGTTTATTTATTTATTTTTCAAAGATTTTATTTATTTATTTTTAGAGAGAGGGGACGGGGTGGGGAGAGAGAGAGAGAGAGAGAGAGAGAGAGAGAGAGACTTCAATGTGTTGAGAGAAACATCGATTAATGTTGCCTCTCACACGCCCCTGACCAGGGCCTGGCCACATGCCCTGACTGGGAATCGAACCAGTGACCTTTCGTTTTGTAGGACCACACCAGTCAGGGCTCATGTCCTAATTTTTAATAACAAGAAGAAAAGTGCTAGGCGTTTGTTTTTTTTTTTAAACTAAGTACATTGAATAAGGTCTACCTAGATACCAACTTGAAGGAAGGGACTTAGCATTCACTTTTGCATGGTGTTTTCCAAAGAGGATGTTAGGGAAGCCATAGAATCCTGGGTTCAAATTCTGGTTCTGCCACTTATTTACTAGTGCCAGGGGCTTGATTAAGTATTTATCTTCTCTGAGAACTCATAACGAAGAACAGTGTAGGTAAAGTGTCTGACACATCCTCTTCTATTGCTGAATGTTATATGATTGAATCTGGAATTCCCTCCCAGTTCCAGCGACCCTCTTAGACTCTTGAGAAACTTATTTTATGGTACTTAACTTTATAAACTTTCCAAAAATAATTCACTCTACGTAGCCTATTTTTTTAATCATAGAGATAAATCACATTTGCTCTTTTGCTACTCATTTAAAAACTAATTATTATTCCTTTTTAAAAGCCTAACCATTATTTTTCTAGTAGAATATAAATTATTCTTTCATCAGTTTTATGAAATCATTAAATCTTCAAGGTAGACATTAATGTTTCTTTTTGAGTAACCTTTACTCCATATTCCTTGAAAATGATCAATCTGAGCTTTTCAGCAGGAAGAAAAAAAAAAGAAAACCAGGAAAAACAAGAAAGATAATCAGATTGGAATCTGACTTTTCAACCACTACAAACACTATAAGCTAAGAGATAATGGATTCCAAGAAAAAAGGCCCCAGAATTCCAGCTAAGCTATCATTCAATTGTGAAGATGTGAAAAAACACAGAAACTATGCTACTTATACCTTTTATAAAAGTAGTTACTCAGGGAAGTACTCCAGCCAAATGAAAAATAAATCAGAATAAAGAAGTCAGAAAGGGAAGCTGAAGCAGATAAGACAGAATTGTGAATACAAAATTTATACTAACTGATGATGTAGTTGTAAAGTTAAATGCAAATTTTAAGGATTTTTATATCAGGAGAAATAAATTATAACAATAAAGCAACCTGTAGCCAAAATTTCAATTTACTTCAATGAAGCCTAAGAGTGAAGAGAATTAAAATTCTGCTGAAGGTCTGATCTTGATGGTTTTGTTAAGATAGAGTATAGATTCTGAATAAGTCTTGACTTTGATAGAGACATATAAACTCAATTATATTTGAGTAAAATGGGCAAAATAGAATAAAGAAGAAAGGAAGCAAAGAGAAAGCATAATACATTGAAGTACAAATTAAGATGGCAGGAATAAGACTAAATCAGTAATAATATATCAGTATTTGGAATAAACGTAAATGTTAATTCTCTTCCCTATACCACTCGACAACAAGCAAAGGCTTTCCAATGGGGTGAGAAAGCAAGACCACTTATGTTTTGTTCATAAGAGGTATACTTAAAATTAACTGACAAAGAATTATATTTAAAAAGAGACATGATAAGATAAAATGTAAGTGCATGCAAAAGAAAATTAGGATTAGAAATATTATAAGAGAAGAGAAGAGTTTAAGACAAAATACATTGAACACAAGGGAGGGGCTATTGTAATATTAGAATATTCCAATGTAATATTGGAATATTGTAATAGAAAAAGATAAAAGCCATCAAGGACAAATAACCTTTATGCACTGAAAAATGCTTCATTGAATTGAAAACTATTTACAGCCAATATAGCAAAACAAAACTTATGAAGTTCTTCCAAATTAACTAGAAAGATATTGACAAAGACACCCATTATCTCTCTCATCACTTAAAACATTCCAAGAGTTCTTGGAGCTCCGCGCCAGAAATGGGAACTAGGATGACCACCAAGGGAACGATGACTTCTTTTAACTGTAGAGAGAAAATGCCACACATCGAGGGGTAGAAACCAGTCAAATGATTTCATATCCTTTTATTCCTTTCAAAAGTAATGTCTAAATAACATTTGGATATGACGCACATGGCCTTGAGCCCTCGGCCTGAAGATGGAATCTGCAGCAACCTGGAAGGTCTCAGACCTGAGTGGGAGAAGGGGGATATGGCGGAGGATGGCCCTGTCCCTGGCAAGGTCACTGAAACTTGTTTGGGTGCCTTTTTAGTAAACTGTGAAGATCTCCAATCTTTTTTATGTTTTCCAAAGAAGAAACTGTGAGCCCACATTTTGAAAGGTACTCAAAACTTAATTTTGCCTTATTTGGGATACAAAAGGACACATTTCTCCCTAATCTGTTCATGGAGGTGCATATAGCCAAAAAAAAAAAAAAAAAGAGAGAGAGAGAGAGAAAGGAAAGAAAAGGGCATATTTGTTTAGCAGGATTTCTAAACAAATATGGTTTGAATTTCAATTTCTTTCACACAAAAAATGGTGCAGTGACTTTGGCCCATCTTTCTTAGGGAATGGGATCATAATTAGTGGGTCTCATCCCGGGTTATATGTAGGGAAAGCCATTCCATGTCCACCACAGGGTGTCATACCCCAGTTATCAGCTTTCCTGATCATCCTCTGTAACACTAGATTTGATTTAGAGCAGGCAGGAGGGTCTGGCTGGCTCCTCCATTTCTATCCACTTAGTGCCACAAACTGAGTTTCTAGCCCAGCTGCTGTATCCAACTGCTGTGCTGCTCCAGGTTTCTTACATCTGTAATGAAACCTAGGCCCAGCACCTGGCTCTTCTATTTTCCACGACTTGCGTGTCCTCCTTCCTTTGCCCGAAAGCCTCCCCACCTGCCCCCAACCTGGCTACTACTGTTTCTTCAGTTTTCAGCTCAGATGCAACTTTCTATGGAAAACTGTCCTAGCTGCTTGCAAGTCTTGGCTCATACCTGTCTTTGCACCTGTTGTAGCACGAATCCCGTTGTGTAGCTCTTGTTTGTTTACTGGCCTGGCTCCTTCATGAAGCTAAAGCTGTATGCGGGCAAGCTGACAGTCAGCACAGGGCCTGACATACCGCTGGTCAGCATTCAATAAATACTTCCTGCATCACTTGGTTATTGATTTCATAAGCAGCGACACCTCTTTCCCTGAGATAGGAGCAGGTGTGATGAAAGGCTGACAGAGTTCGGGACAGAAGTGGAAGTTGCGCTCGCCCTGTTTCTCAGTGAAGGAGGGGGTTAGGCCACCTGCTGAGGGCAAAGGAGGCAGGGAGCTGGTAGGACCCTGAGGAAAGCGGAGGTTCACAACAGCTGTTACGGAGCCGGATGAGAAATCCTTGAGGGCCCAGGTGAGGCTGGAGCTCATACATTTATAATGACTCTCAGCAACATGAATATGCAATTTTTTTCCATAAACAGACAAAAAGAATGCTAGTTGCCATTTACTCATACCTACTATGTGCCAGGATGTATGTTTTATGGTTAAGATGCCCATTCTTTATTTCTCATAACAAGCCTATGATTATTTCTAACATCCGGATGAGAAACCGAGGCTTATGGAGGTTAAGCTGGCAATTGGCAGAGGCAGATGCAAACCACAGACTGACTCCAAAGGCCAGGGCTTTGTCGGGGGCCATGCCGTTCCGCCAAGCCTTCTGTGATTTAGTTGGATTGAACTGAGCTGGGGGTGGTCAAGGGGAAGGCAGTGAGAGGACAAAGGAGGCTGAAACAAAGGGCACTGGCTAGAGTGTTGTTAGAATGACTAACTGTGGGCTCTAGGTAAGCGAGTTTCTGAATCCAGGTATCGTGGAGAACTCCAAGGAAAGAGAAACTAAAGGTGTCAGTAGCATCAAAGAATACATTTGAAAAGAGGAAAGGAGCAGGAGAAGGGCATAGGTAGGAAGGTGTGGCTTGCATTTACGAGTTCAGGGTGACCCATTTCCAGGTGATGATGAAGCTAAGGTGTGTCCATGGGAATGGATGTGAATGAGCCAGGGGGAAGGAGGTCATAGAGCTACAAGCCCCTTCTGTATTGTTTCTTGGAAGGTTAGTGCCTGGCATATTTTAGATGCTCAGTATTTACTGAACGAAAGAATAAATAAAAGGATAGGTACAAAGAGAAACTATAAACTTTACTTGTGAGCATTTATCACTCTTTTATGATTGGACTTTACCCATAAGCTAATAAAATAGATGAAGAGAGCAAAAAGAAGTTTTCTATCTAAATTGAAAACAAAGTGCCCCCTTGAAGCGACTATCTGATTTTGGAGAGTAGAGTTATGCGGGGGGGGGAGCGCAAATATTTGAAGGCCTTTTGATTGGAAGAGACAAGAAAGTTCAGTGGAAGCAAAGTTGTTATTATGACTGAGAAGAACAGTGATAAATTTTAGAAACGACAATCTTCTGCATACCCTGTTGTTTTTCCCATATGGTCCATGAGTTAGTGCCTATACAGTCCTCAGACAGAGATAGTATGAATTTTTTTTGTTTCGTGTGTTATATCAGGGACCCAGGCTCGGTCAACACTTTTCGTGCTTTGAAACCTGTAATCCAGGCACAGAGCCTTGCTTCAGCTAAATCACGATAATCCTTCACAAATGGAATAAAAAGCGGAATCCTGATTCATGAATCAGTTCATTGTTTGTCCCTGCTGACATCTGATTGTTAGGTATAACATACGGGCATGCCAAGCGATGACAGATGAAACAGCATGATGTAATCGTGCATTTCAAAGAGTGAAGCCTCCAGGGTATTGGTAAACACACAGCTAAACAGAGCCTCACAATACACTTCTGTGTTTTATGGTTTTGTCAAAATCAAAGGAAACGTATTTACTTTGGAACAAATAATTGTGGGAAATGTCTATAGTGTCTCTGTGGCTTGTTTTCATGGCAACCAGAATTCCCTTTGGTGTGTGAGTAACACTGTATAAGTGAGCCGTGTGGGACAGAGGACAAGACGTATGCCGGCCTTGGTTACAGTGTGGGGGGGTTTTCCTCCAGTTTTTTACTTCACTTGTTGGGAAATTGCTACGGGAAGGTGCAATATTGTTCCCCAGTTAATAGAATTAAGGGTCTTAACTGAACAGACACTTGGTGAAATACAAGAGAAAGGCAATTTCTCAACTCTAACTTTTTAGATCATTAAAACTAAAAGATAGCCCTGGCCCTCTGTCCTTTGCTAGCTTCACGGTTTTGCCACAGCGAGGATAGCCTCCATGCAACTTGGCTATCTGGCTCTGGCACTTTCTACTAACTTGCAAATAACATTCGGCTCTTTCCTGCTTAACTCTGTGATGGTGAACAGTCATTGTAGGGAGCCCCTCCTACTTAAGAATACACCCACTAAGGAGTACTCTTTGAAGCAAAATCTACAAACCAACAAGCTTTAACACTCTTCAAATTATAATTTCCTTCCACTTTTCTTCTAAACAAACAAAACCTTAACACTTTCTCATTTGTTTAAAATGATAAAAAGACCTACACGCTGTAGATACTCTCAGATGTCACCTGCACAGCCGGAGGCACAAAGCAGAAGGCAGAAACAGAAGTGTCCTTAGTGGTCTGAAACCTGGGGAGGCTGGACAGAGAAACCATACCCTCAGTTTTCCAGTTGATTCTTATACTATGATTGAATGTCATTATACTAATTATAAAGGATTTATATTGTGAAACTGGCAAGCATGGAGTTAATTGATGGCACTGATACAGATGTGATGGTACACGTTGCAAGGCTATAATGCACTAGAACAGATTGTCAACAGAATCCCAGGGAAAGTGAGCCACCTTGAAAGCGTGGACAGAACCAGCAATGTGTTCAAGCCTTCCGCGACTCATGAAAACATAATAAGAATATTAAATTTTATTCTCCAATAGTTAGAAGGGTGCCTAGTACGGTCTTCAACAGCAAGGACAGGAGATTATAGACATTATCTATTCATTCTGCAAATGTTTCTCCAAACCTTTAGTCCTTTACTTTCTTGTCTTCAGAATAATGGAAGAATTAGTAAACTGGTTCATTGCTAATTCCTAGGTGCTGGTTTTATGAATAAAGAATACTGTATAAACCATAAGACCTGATAGGATTCATTTAATGAAAATGGAAAAGTTATACATTATAAATCAGTATGGTTTTCTGAAAAAATATATATTGTCATTATGCTCTAAAAATTAGAGTATTTTAGGAAAGAGGAAAAAGGGCTCACATGATTTATAATTTATATCCTGAAGTTTCTTCCTCTTTCAGAAAAACAATTAAGGACTTTTTTTTTTTCTTTTAAAATCAACAACATACCGTGAGAATAGGGTGGTGTTTAATTCTTGTGAGAATTTCAGGGCAAAAGCCTACCTCTATTCTATTTTAACCTTGGTTTTAAGTGACGTCTCTAGTATCCTGTATTTTTCTTGGTGACCTGGGCTAAGGCGATGTTATTAGAGCCCCATGGCTGGAAGTGAGATTTCACAGGCATGAGATATGAGTGAGTGTGTCAGGGAGTGGAAATCGGTGATGTAAGGTTACTTCCCAGAAGTTGACTGTGAGGGGAAGAAGAGAATGGATGGTAGTCCATGGAGTAGTATATGAAGGGAATGCTCTTTTTGGATAGGAAGACAGATTTCAGCTTGCTTATAGGCTGATTAGGAAGGACCAGTGGAGAGGGAGAAAGAGGAGAATCAAGTGAACTGACCATGGATATGGCTGCTCAAGGAGGTGACCTGGAAGACCAAGGTCACGAGTACAGTGGTTAGCCTTGGAGAGCAGGAAATTGTGCTCTGTGTTGGAAGGAAAGACAAAAAACTAGATGAAAATTGAAAGATAGTTTGAGGAGGAATGGACCCACGGCTTCAGCTGAGACAAAGCGGTAGGAGGATTTGAAGAAGGGGAATGATGCGGAGTTGCCTTTGTAGGGAATGTGACTGCGTTTCATTGAATGAAAGTACAACAGTTTAAAATTATTTTTACTTCTAATGTTTCTAGTTATAGTATCTTGAGAAGAGAAATGTGAATATGAATGGTTTGAAGACCCACGTTAGGGATTCTTAAAGTAAGGTAAGATTGGGAACATGGGTTAATAGAATTGGTGGCACTAGATCGAGATTATAAGAAAGTCTAAAAGGGACCAATGAAAAGTGAGGATACAGAATTTTAAGAACTAATGGAAAATGAAGCACAGAGCAAGTTTAGTGGGAACTGAAAGTTCCTATCAAAGAGGGGAATTTAAGATCTTGGAGGTGAGCAACTCTGAATCATGGATAACCAGATCAAGAGTGGGGGTCTGTTTCTGGGCAGGGAAAGTAGAAAAGCAGAAGTGATCGGGTCACAAAAAAGACAGGGCTTAGAAGGGCTGACCTAATGCACATGCAGGTGCTCCAGGGTTCGAGTTCCCACTGCACCAGCACCGTCTCCTTGGTAGCACTCACTCTTCCGCCATTCTCTTGTTAGCACATGTCTGTCTTCCTACCAGACTGCTAATTCTGGGGACTTGAATGTGAAGTTCCCATTTACCTTTATATTCCCAGTGCTGGATGTAGGGTTTCGTGCATCTATTAATGCCCCATAAGTGTTAAATACATGAGTCCAAACAACCAAAACCAAGTACAATTTATGAAAAAGCTAAAAAATATGGCAACAAGGAAAAGGAAGAAAGGTGATCTATAAGGACAACTTTGACTTCAGGGTAAACAGACGTTGGGAGATGACTGAAGCCCTCAGTTTGCGACTGGAGTATGCTTATCTCAAAGGGGATGGTTGCAGGTCACCTCAGAAAGGCCTGTCTTAGGCACAAGCCAGCATTAAGGAGAAAGGACAAAGAGGGTGTGTGTTTACATTAGGACAGAGGTTCCACAGGGCACAGTGAAAGAGCCTGCTGGGGTGGGGGGCGGCATGGGGTTGAGCCAAATAGGAATGAGAGTATGGAAAGTGATGACAGAGTGTAGAAATTTCCATCTGGGGAAATATTCCAGTAATAGGAGGGGGGAAGGAGGTGGGGGAGTCAGGCTGAAGGCGCAATGGTGATACCGACAGTTTTGGGGGACAACAATAGCTAGCATTTACTGAGGCCTTGGTATGGGCCAGGTACTGTACCAAGTACGGTCCATGAATTACGTCATTGAGTCCCACAGCAGTCATATGAGAGAGATGATATCATTTCTATTTTTCTAGCAGGTGTATTAACCTCCCCAAAGCCACACTCTTGGCTAGGAGCAGGCCTAGGGCTCACGCCTTCAGAGCCTGTCCACTAAATCATCACAGATTCAGTCTCCAACATAGACCCCCAAGTGCCAACAAGTACTGTTGCTTTTTCACAGGCATGTCCCCCATGTCACCCAGGGGTGAAGTTCTAAGACCGAGGAGATTTCAGGCCTGTGTTCTTTTAGGTAGTAATCAAAAGCAGAGCATTAATTTTGTTTAGCCTGGGGAGGGCAATCTTCAAAGCTCCACAGCGAATCACAGCTCTGAAAAGCACCTCAAAGGCTGAGACAATTGCAGCATGTATAGATTATTGATTTAGTTTTATTCTCTTTCTTTAAAAAGGCCTAGATAATTATAGAAAATATTTAGCTGTGACAGGAGAGAAAAATGCCTTAATAACAGGTTGAAAAAACAAGGGCATTAACTTCCATGAAGAGGTTGTTGCATGAAGTAATGTATGTGCATTTGTGCGTGTGCACGTGTATGGTTGCAGAATGGGGGAATTAGCAGTTGTGTGTGGAGGTACATTGTTTTGATAGCATGCGATGCAGAACCAAGTGCTTTCCTACTCCAACAAAACTGTAGGAAGCACAAACGCTGTACAGTCAGCCCTCCATATCCATGGTTGCAGAACCTGTGGATATGGAGGGCCAACTAAGGTACTTTAGCATTCACAGATTTTGGTATCTGAGAGGGGTCCTGGAACAAATGCCCTGTGGGTACTGAAAGACCACTGTACTCTTAAATTGTAAATCATGGCCTAGGTTTGAATGGGTGGGTTGTTTCTGTGCCTGGTGCGAGGGTTGAGCGGAGACTGAAGGGCCTGCGGTGTTGGTACCTGGTGTGCACAGGAGATAGACCTGTCCAGTATCGGCAGGGCAGAGTGAGTCAGGCGTGAACAGGGAAGTGGGAACAGAGACGCCAGCAGAGCGCTGAGCACTTTATCAGGGAGCTCGGAAGGCTGCCATCTAAGGGCACAGAGGAATTTAGAGCGGTAGGATACTGTCAGGAAATGGAACACGTGAAAGTGGACTTGCGTCTGCTATTTTTGCACTCGGGCTTATTTCAACCACAGAATGGTTTCACTCCTGGCCACGTGGACAGTGCTGTTTCATCCTCTGATACCTGAGGCAGGTGAGGGTTTGATCTGAAAACTGATTCATAAAAAACTACAAGGCATTTTAGTTTGTGTTTTGTGTTTTGCGGACATGCTGAGAAGTTCACGGCACCTGCCGTTGTGGCTTTCTCTGATGAGCCTCGGTATATTCAAATGCTAATAAAAGAATTAGTTTTAGTCTGATTTGTTGTAATTCATGAATCTTGCTCATCTTGAAGATATTTATTTCACAATTATTTGATACAATGCTAGGTCGCACATATGAAAACCTATATTTAGGCTTTGCCACTTTGCAGGCAAATGGCTTCACGTAGGTAGATGAGGCTCACGTGCTCCTCTGTAAAATGGGAGTAATCAAGGCTACCTCACAGCGTTGTGAAGGCTTGCCGAGGCCCCATAGGCAGTGCGTAGTGTGGTGCTTTCCACGCAGTAGGTCTTCAATAAATATTACCTGCCCTCCCCTTATCTTTGTCTCTCACTTTGGTGTTGGTGTGACTCTGATCATGTTTGTCTGACTCAGCTACTGCCCCCTGTCATTAGACATCCTGGCTTTGCCATATATCTGTAGACCATTTGGAAAAAGTATTTGTATTTTGATTGCTAAAGGAAATTTGTTTAGACCAAAGTAATTAATAAGTGGCTATGTAAAAAAATTTTTTTTTTTTTTTTTTTTTTTTTTTTACCATTAAACGAGTAGAATACAGGGCAGAGAAAAAAAATCCAGTTTTATTTGAGAACCCAAGAAGACACAAGGGTAGTGGTGTTGAAATAGTCTTCCAAGCCACTGTGAAACTTCTAGATCCCAATGTTTTGCAATTAGTACTTGGAAAAATGTGTATCGGAGCAAACTAATAATAACCCACAATATCATGTATGAATTTTATAGGCATAATGTTGAATGGAAGAAGTCAGACAAGAAATAGTACCTGTTGTATGTCTTGAATTAAAAAAGGCCACATATATTTTGCAACTACACCCAATGGGAGGCAGAGTGTGTATCCCTCCTGTGAGTATCAGGTGCTGTTATGACTTGCTTTGACCTAGAGAATATGGACAAGGTACTGTAGTGTCACATCTCAGCCTGAGCCTCAGAGGCTGTAGCTCTCACCCTCTGGGAACACAAATACCATGGATAAAGTCCAGATGAACAGTCGACAAAAACCACCAGAGATTTATCTGGGCCCTTTTAGATCACGAAGCACCAAACTGGGTTGCCAGATGACTGAAGTGGCATGTGTGTTCCTCGGTGAGACAAACATCAGAGCTGAGCCCAGGCCAAATTGCCGGCCTAGAGAATTGTGAGCAAGTAAAATAAATGGTTGTTGTTTCAAACAACTACATTTTGGGGTGGTTTGTTATAAGGCAAAGATAACTGATATAGTGTATGATTTTATGTAAATGAAGTTCAAAAGAAGGCTAATCGATAGTGACAGAGACCAGAGTAGCAGTTATCTTTGGTGGGGTACTACCAGGAAAGGGCATAAAGAAGCTTTCTGGAAATGTTTTATTGCTTGAGCTGGGTGATGGTCCCACAAGTCTAGTCACTTGGTAAAAACTCATCAAATTGTGTACTTGAGCACTTGAGGTTTGTGCATTTTACTATATATAAGTTAAACCTTAATTAGAACAAACACATACACATACAGCATGTGACTGACACAGGTGAGCACTAAGTAGAGAGTTGGTAAACCGGCATGCAGGTGCTGGCAGAGTCAGTAAAGCACCAGACTGACAGTTAAGGATGGAGGACTTTCATTTAAAATATGCTTGTTACCCACCTGCTTTGGACCAAGTACTCTGCTGGGGATAGATACTTGACTAAAACACAATCTGATTTTGCAAAATTATGTGTGCTAAACCAGACCAATGCAGAGACAAAGGCTAGAACGAAATGATATTATTTTACCACGACAATGCGTAACTGAGGACATAAAATGCAATTAAAAATTGAATTATAAATCACATCACGGTCTTTGAGAGATAAACTGAACATGTACTGCTTATTAAAGTTCATTTTGCTCAACAGACATACAGTATTGTGTATCTTTCATTTTGTGTAACACAGCATGTGTTTATGAGACCTGAAGATACCAGTGAATTTAGGAACAGCTAAAACGGAAGGGGCTACCCCTCTCCTGGTTAGATCGTATTTCATACTTTTGTCCCTGAGCTTGACATTGCAATGTAACAAAGCAAAGGGCGGTTAAAACAATTTCATTCATCTTGTATTCATTATCAAATACAGCGCAAAGTGTCTAGAAGATATGTCACTACAGTCAGCTTCTCTCAAAGGTAGAATTCTTCCAGGAGCTGAATGGAGGCTGAAAATGAAGCTGATGCAGAGGAGAACTGAACTGTGAGGGGGAGGTAGGGGGTTCCGGTGATGTTGTTTGAGCCCTGAATCTAGCTGTACCTGAAGCACAAACATTTTTCCTTTATTATTTTTTTATTGTTATATCGGTTTGAGTTTGGCTTTTTGCCACTTGGAAGATTCCTAACAAACAGAGTCAGCTGGACCCCCTCCCCACCTCCTGCCCCCTCCTTGACGGTTAGCTAAATCCTTACCACTGCCTCTTCTTAGCACGAAACTATCTAGGGTTATCTTCTTTCTTCCAGGCAACTTTATATAGAACGGAGTGTGGTGGATGAAAGGAATGGCCCAAAGATGATGAAAAATTGTAACAAAGGCAGAATGTAGATTTCTTTTCTTGTCTGAAAATATGAGTTCTAGCTGCCATCTTGTCAATCACGCAAATGCTTGTAGTGCTATACACTACAGTGTATATATTGGCAGTGCTATAGTTGCTTATATGTGGATATGGCCTTACTATCCACATACATTAAAGATGACACTTGGGGTAAGATGAGCAACCCCGAGCAACTTTAGTACATTTACTTTATTAACCTTTTAACCGTTTAGTTAACCTATTAACTTCCTATTGTGAATTGTAACCATCTCTATTTTCTTAAATAGAATTATTGCTGCTTATCAGAAGGCATGCTCAGTTTAGTATGTATTACTTGTATAATTAACTTATTACTTTATAGTAAACCCTTATATAAATGAATTGCATGTATTTTAATTTAAGGAAAATTTATGTGAGGCACTGGGAATGACAAGAGAGAAATAAGACATGACCCCTATCCTTAGGGACTTTATAATTTAGTCACAAAAACAGATGTATAAACTGTTTTTGGAAACCAGTCTGGACATGGTGTCAGTCATTCAGCAGTAATATGTATCATCTGTTGTCCGAACGAACGTATGTGTAAGTAAAGGCAGGAGTTAGAAACTAGACAGGCAAGGAGAAAACGTGGTTGTTTCACATGCCACATTACAATCTTCTTCTTGCCTGTTCCGCAAACTAGAATGTGAGCCCCCATCATCACGGTTTTCCGCTTGTATTCCAGACCTTTGCATAGTACTTGGCTTAAGTAGTGTCTTATTGAATTGTAGGTACGTCCTTGGTTCATTTAACATTATAAATAGGTACCATATCCATCCCTCTTGACCGCTGGCCGACTTTCCATAGTTCAGAGGAAACAAGTAGATTCTTATATCCTGCTTTTTGCTTTTAACATATACTGGGCATCAAGCCAAGCAATGGACAGGCAGGTGGACAGGCAGACAGGGGCCTAGAAAGTTTATACCAAGGGTCAAGGAAAGGTAGATGGGCCTCGGGTTCAGCCAGGTGTGGAAAACAAAGTGAGTCCAAATTTGAGAAGAAGTCAAGGGCCTGGGCAGACAGCCAAGGTGGCTCTAGGAATAGATTTAGAGGAAGGAGAGGCAGGATGAATTGGTGACTAATTCTTATGAAAGGGTCTAGTCCAGTCAAGAGCTTACTCCTTTGAGAGTAAGACCCAGTCTTAGGAGATGGGAGATACAGAGGACCCTTGAGTGAAAATGGTTGACTGTGCTGTGAACTTCCAAGATGACTCCTTAACAGAACCTCACTCTATCTTTCATTCGGACAGCAGGACCTCACGTTTGTGAACAAAGGGTTATCCTTCACAATAATTTCATAAACAGGATTCTAATTAATGCATCCACAAGTAATAATTTCCTGTTTATATGCATTAAGCAAAATTTACACATAAATTTTATTTTAAGCCTAAATTCAGTCACATAGCCAGATACAAAACATATACACATGTGTGTTTGCAGGAATACCCCCTGCTTATCCCCTGCCACCACCCCCACCCCCAGAGCTAGAGAGAAAATATTTCCACATCTTAGAGCTAGGATTTGAAAATGTGGAGCAACACATACTAATAATTGGAATCTTAATCTATGAAAATGAAAATAGGGCTCCTATCAAGAACACTGAATTCCTTTCATATGTGTTAGGTGGCTGTAGGTCAGACTGAGAAATTTGTAGAAATTGTTCAACATTAACCCTTGGAATTTATAATAATTCAGATCTCTGAACCTGCTATTAAATCCATTGAATCAGTGTTACAAATTGTGCTGTGATGGAGTAATAGGCGTCATGTTTACCCTTCTGCCTTATCCACCAAAAAAATGGGTAAAAGTATGTAAAACAATAATAGTGTTTATTTATTTTAAAATAGTGGAGGACTACAATCTCTGAGAAAAGAGAAACACATGCAGTGAGTCCTATGATTGGCCAAGCTCACTGCCTTGTGAGCGTTTCCAGGCTGCCGTGCAACCCTCCCTGAGCTGAAGAGAAGGAGTCTGTACTTGAGAAAGCGAAGGTGACTAGAATTCACAGGGCAGAGTACCAGAGAACAGAGAGGTACGGGGTGGGGGGGGGAGAGAAAGAGAGAGAGAGAGAGAGAGAGAGAGAGAGAGAGAGTGCGCTCTGGAGATATGCAGAGGGTACCCGTGAAGTCTTTAGCTGAGTACTGGTCAGTGCATGTATGTGAGGGAAATTCTGAGGCAAAGGGAAGACGTAGGTAGAGCAATCCCTGGAGCTCCCACAAGGCCAGGATGAGTTCATCTTCCCACCATGCAGACCTCTTGACACACAGGATATTCAGTAGAGTGTTCAGAAAGGTGTTTCCTTAGTTGTGGGGTTAAGTCCTATACTAAATGTTATTGTGCACCTGCCTAACAAAAATTAAAAGCAAGTTCGAAAGGGTCATCCTATTTCTAAGTAACTTAACTTTCCCAGGACAATGTTCAAGAATATATAAAGGAACACAAGAGCAGGAATCCCTCAGCCCACAGCCAAAAATCCATAATGTCTGGCATCTAATACCAAAAAATGACTGGGTATGCCAAGAAATGGGAAGATATATAATATATCAAGGAGCAAAATCAATCAATAGAAACAGACCTAGATATGACATGATTCATAAGGTTAATAGATAAGGGCATTAAAATAGCTATTTAAAATATGCTTTATATGTTCAAGAAAATAGAGGAAAACATGAGCATGATAAGAAGAGACATCGAAAGATAAAAAAGACCCAAATCAAACTTCTAGAGATGAAAAATCAATGCTTGAGATAAAATATAGACCAGATGGGAGTAATAGCAGACTAAACACTACAGCAAAAAAAAATTAGTGCATTTGAAGGCATATCAATATAAACTATCCAAAATGAAACACAGAGAGAGAAAAGGCTACCAAAAAAAAAAAAAACCCAGAAAAAAAAAAGAAAAAATGAAGAGAGGGAATTGGCACAATATTAAGTAATCCGATACTTATTAAAGATATTGAATTAGTAGTTAAGATTTTTACCACAAAGAAAATTCCAGGCCCAGATGGCTTTATTTGTGAGTGCTACCACACATTTAAGGGAGAAATAATACTAATTCTTCCCAGTTTGACAATTTCTTAAAAAGTTAAACATATACCTACCCTATGACCAGACATTTTAGTCCTGGGTGTTTACCTAAGAAGAAGGAAAGCATATTTTTACACAAATACTCATATGCAAATGTTCATGACAACTCTACTTATAAAACTGGGCTCATCAATAGATGAATAGTTGAACAAATTATGGTATATACAGATAACAGAATACTACTACAAAAGGAAAAAAATGCCAATCCACAGAAAAACATGAATGAATCTCAAAATCATTATGCTTTAAGATAGACAAAAAGGAATGCATACTGCATTTCATTTACATAAAATTCTAGAAAATACAAACAAATTTATAGAGACAGAAAGCAGGTCAGTGTTTGCCTGGGTTGGGAGTGGAAGGAAGGATGGATTACAAAGGACCACAAGGAAACTTTTGGGGGTGATGACAATTTTATCTTGATTGTAGTGATGTTTTTATGAGTATATACCTATCAAAGCTTATCAAATTGACACTTTAAATTTGTCAGTTTAATGTATATCAATTATTTTTCAATAAAGTTGTAAAAAGAGAGAAAAGGAAGGAGTAAGAAAGTAAGGAAGAAATGGGGGAAGAAGGAAGAGAGAGAGAGAGAGAAGAGGAAGAGGAGAGAAGAGAAGAGAAGAGAAGAGAAGAGAAGAGAAGAGAAGAGAAGAGAAGAGAAGAGGAGAGAAGAGAAGAGGAGAGGAGAGGGGGCATCGCCATTGACCTGCTCCACTAATAGATTTTCCCATTTGCCAGGGGCAGGGGTGAATCTAGGTTGAATTCTGTGTTCTGCTTTGCTTGTTGTGGCTCCTGGGACATTGACAGCTAACAGTAACTCTGTGTCGTCCATCAGAGCCATGAAGAGGCGGTAACTGCCCTGGATTTGTGCCTTGAGCTTCTAGAGAAGATGTATAAAACTGAGGCAGCTAGAAACTTGAGTCCAGATCCTCATTACTGCAGATGGGAAATGATGGCATGGGCAGCAATTCTTGAATTTTGGATAACTCTTTCTTTCTCTCTCTCTTTTTTTTTTTTTGAGCAAAAGCTTTCACTCAGTTAAAAATCAGCTGCATAGAGAAAGGGAGAAACATTTTGCTATGCAATTTTCCAAAGCACTTGAAAGAAAATGTAAAAATTTTTGAGATGTTTAAACTTACATGAATGTTTAGTAACCACAAGTTATGCTAAAAAGATGTCAGCCTTAATTATGAGTGATCAGGAACAGCTAAAAAGGAGGGGACCGGTGAAAGTTAATTCCATTTAACTGTTCCATTTAACCAATTCTTGTCCTTCAGAGTGAAATAGATTTTACAGTAAAAGAACTAAGCAAAGAAATTTAAATAGTCAGATCTAGATACATTAAAAGACTGATATTTCTGGAAATGTAGACACTGGGGAAAAAAAAATCAAGTTTATGAAACCACCAGTGGCTTCTTCCCTTAGAGGTCCGGGCTGAGTTCTCCTGGGCATGGTCCTCCCACAAAGGTCAGCCCCGATCAGAGGGAAGAACTTTTCCTTTTCCTCCTATGACATTCTTACCTTGGTTTTGCTCTTTCACCTCTAACTTCAGTTAAGTGTTTGTGATACTGGTGGATCCCAGAGTACATTATCTTCTTGCTTCCTGAGAAGGCTTGTAGGGACCACCATGAGGACCTAATTTTTGCTAAGCAATTTTTCTGATCTGCAACATCCTTCTATCAAAGTAAGTATCTCTCCAGCAAGAAGTTCCCATTTTCCTCTTCTTAGCTTGGATTCTCTCTCATTGCTGAACTTCTAGGAGCAGTAAGAAACCAAAGCTTTTTAATCTTTCTCCTAAAGTAAATTTGAATTATCTATCATTATCTGATTATATATTTTTACAAATGGGGGCTTTGTAGAATTATAATTCCTAGGTTAGTATTTTGCAAATAAAGTTGATTGAAATATTTTTAAAGTAGAAAAACATTTAAGAGTGTTACACTAAAAAAAAATCACCCAGATCACTAATGTTACTTTTTCCTTTGTGGAAAGAGAAACCAGGAAAATAACATTTAAGAGAGTGCTTGGGATTTAAGAAATGTAAGTGATTATTCTTGTTTAAGCCATCTTGTTACAATATCTAGTTTTGCTATCAGTGTGTTAATTGGCCCTGGTTCTGTGGGTAAAAAAACTCTACAATATTTGTGTATATAAAATTGGATTTTAAAAAAAATTGCAAGCTTTCAGTTAAGTCCAACTGAGCTTTTAATGGGCAAATGTTGCTCTTCATCTTCCTTCTTTGTACAGCCTATCATGAGAGGACCACTCCCTTAAAACTCTCTGCCCTTCCATTCTGGAGGGGCTGGATCGCTCCTGGCTCTTCTTTTCACACATAACCCCACATACCCTTCAACAGTTCCTCCTTGGGTAAGTTCTCAAGAGGTCTGAATCTCTGTCTCTGTCTCTACCCCTACCTCCATCCCGACTAGACATCTTCATGGCCAGCTGACCTTCACTATCTCTCACACTATGTTACCACTACCTCAGACTCCAAAAGTACACAAAATGCCTTCATTTCCAACCATATTCCTCCACTTGAATTTCCTACCTGATTAGTATTATTATCAACTTCCTAGTCACTCTGTCAATAAATACTAGTGCTTTCCTTTATTTCCCATATCCAATTTTGTATCTAGTAATATTTTTAGTCCATATGCTGAAGTCACTGAAATATCTTCCTTTATTTTCATGTCCATCGGCACTTGAATAATTCAGATTCTAGCATTCCCTTACCTGGATAAATTACAGCACTCCCTACTTCTCTACCTGACAATACTTTTTCTCCTATTCAAGAAATCCTTCACACTCTGACTGGTGTGGCTCAGGGGATTGAACGCTGTCCTGCGAATCAAAAGGTCTCTGGTTCGCTTCCCAGTCAGGGCACATGCCTGGGTTGCATACCAAATACCCAGCTGGGGGCGTGTGAGAGGCCACCGATGGATGTATCTCTTATACATCTATGTTTCTCTCCTGCTCTTTCTCCCTCTCTTCCCCTCTCTCTAAAAATAAATAAATAAAATCTTAAAAAAAACACTTAAAAAAGAGAAATCCTTCACACTAATGCTTGAGTTTTCTTCCTAATTTTTAGTTTGGTTTTGTAGCTCATTCATTTAAAAACGGTAATAACGCATTACTGCCTGTGGAATAAAACTCACCTTCTTTGCTAGGTGTTTCCAGCCCTCCCCAATCTGATGAACTTTCGTTCATAGTTTATCCCCCAGCTCCATGAATCCCATATGCATTTTCACTACTCAGTGCCGTTTTGCATATTTTTCCTTTTTCTTGTGAGGACGCTTCCATAGAAGCTGTTAAATCCTAGGTCATTTCTGAAATTGTGCAGAAATACCCATTTTTGATGGTCAAATGGATTTAATCCTTTTTTTTTTTTTTTTTGCCCCTGAGATAGCCCTTTGCTTTCCTGTCTATTCTAGCACTCATGCCGTGCTTGGTGCAAGATACATTTGCCTCTATATCTGGCCTCTGTGTTCTTAGAAGTAGAGACAGCCTTATACACCACAGTAGCTCTGGTAAGTGCTTAGCCTATGGCTGTGTATAGAAAAGCAAGGTTCACTATGCTGCCCACAGTCAAGCACAGTTCTCAAAGCAGAGGGGCACCCACACTATCTATCCTCTTGCTGCAAAGAACTTAGACCCTTGTCTAAGTGTGTCTCAGGTACACAGACAGGGGATTTGTGGATAAAGTCCCTGTATGCTAACTGCTTACCACGCCAGATTTTTTAAAAGTGTGTGAACTCTGTCAATAAACATAACAAAATTAACAGTATGTTGATGAAAAATGATAGCTGAGAGCTCATTTACAGAGCCCTTGGGGTACTTGAAGCTCACTGTCCCTACTGATTCTTATGAGGAAAAAAGTATCGCCCTAATTTTCTAGATGGAGACACTAAAGCTAACACCCTGGATCACACAAATGGTAAATCCCCAAAGTGGGAACCACACCCAGATTAAGGCTTCTCTCTCCACGCCCTTCCGTTCCCTTTTGAATCCGTGGTACAGTATCTGAGGTGATAAGAAATTGTTTAAGAATAGTTTCCTTTAAGTTCCCCTTTGAAGAGTTTTGGGAGACATTCCATGAGTCCTAGAAGAATGGCAATCTTCTAGGTCTTTCTTTTAGTGAATCTGTACTTTTTGCCGCCCTAAAGCTCCCGTCTAGATCCCTGCCCGTCGGTGGTGATAGATATTATTTCACAGCACAAAAAAAGGCCTGCATAAAGGACTTTTTGAATCATACTCTCCCAAGATTTGAGTTATTTGCTGAAAACAAAGTAGCTTTTTAGCTTCTGCATACTGTCAAGGTACACAGAAAACCCTTTTCTTCATAGATTCTGTTAAAATACAGCTCTTGGCTTTCTGAATTACTGAAGTCCTTAATTATAATGTTTGGAAAGTTTAGCAAGACTTTAAATTACTCATATGGCCAGCTGAATAAATCTATTTATTGCCAATGGGATTTAAAATATAACCAAAGAGATCATGCTTTGAAAATCAGCATGGAAGAAACTTGTAGAATAGACTCATCTGGTTATTAATGACAGAAACCCAACTCAATTACTGTTTCATGAAATTGAAAAATCCAAAGCTAGAGTAGCCTTTAGTCACTGCACAGACATGCAGATAATGTCATTCATCAAGACTCTATCTTTCCTTATCTCTCAGCTCTGCATTTCCCTGCACTGGCCTCATTCCTGGTCTGGCTCTCCTGAAGCTTAATACAGTTACCGTCAACACCAGGTTTACACCCTGCCACGATAGCACACAAGAGAGCATCAATCTCATAACAGTCCTAGCAGAGGTTTGGGAAGTGGATTTTATTGGTCCAGACTGGGTCACATGCCCATCCCCAAATCAATTGCTGTGGACAGTGGGATGAAAAGCCAGATTTGGATCATATACTCATCTGTGTACTGGGGTTGGGGTCAACTTAAGTATCTCCTGATGGACTATGAGAAGGGGAGAGCCAGGAGAAAATTGGGGTGCTACTAACGGCAGAAAAGGAATGGATCCTGAACAAGACAAAACAATAGAGGAGCTATATAACTTCTTAATTATCAGCTTCCATAATCT
Source organism: Mormoops blainvillei (assembly GCA_004026545.1). Lineage (NCBI taxonomy): Eukaryota > Metazoa > Chordata > Mammalia > Chiroptera > Mormoopidae > Mormoops > Mormoops blainvillei. Next base: position 60,811 of record PVJD01007485.1, read on the forward strand.
AAAACGTAGTAATTTAGTGAAGGCCTGAATTATGATAGCATTAATGGAGAAAATGTTTATTTAAAACATTAGTGTCATAAGTAAAATTACACCTATTCTTTGGTCTGAATGATAAAAGAAACTTTTAAAATGATGTTAAATAAAAATAATGTTTATTAAAATAATTAATAAAATATCTTTAGTCATTAAGACATTAATTTCATTCATTCATTCAAGAAATTCCTTTTGAGTGTTTAGCCAGGCACTTGTGCTAAAAGCTACAAGTACAAGCTCTTTAAGATGAGGTTACAGATTCCCTAGTTGACATCAATTACCCACACATGAAAGCCATTGAAGTAAGAGCTCTACCTGACAGTATGGATAGAAATTTCAGTTATGTCTCATGCTGCATAGCAATACAACTCAATTGCTTTACAAAGTGTTTTCTAAAAAGTATTTTTTAACTTAGCACTGTAAATTAATTCATCCTGGCTTTTCTTTTAGTTAAGCCAAATTAGTTAGTTTGACCAAATGGTGCATTTTTCTAGCTTCTTAATGTCTGAGGAGTTCAAGATGACCATATAAAAAGATAAAAATCCTTATGTCATTTATGCTTCTTTCATTATGATGAAACTGATAGAATGTGCTCATACCTTCTAATGTAACTGATCTTTTTGATGATCAGTCTCTACAGCCTCTAGTCTGTGGCGAGTCTTTTTTTTTTTTTTTTGAACCCGTTATGCTGAAACAAAGGCAGTCTTTCTTGTTTCAATTACATTGAATATTCACATTATTTATTAAGGGAGGATTATGTAACATTTAAATGAAGGCTCCAATCCATAAAATACCTGTCACAGATGAAAAACATGTACATGGATAAGCATAATGCATTCATTTACAGGCTGTGGATCTGCCATCCCTCCAGGAATGTTCTAAATCCGCGTGGTGTCCCTGGGTGTCGGGGTTGGCCGCAGCATCTGCAGCTGTAGAAGCCAATGTGGTCCAGGAGCTCCCCGCTGGCTGCACATCTGAACAGCTTCAAGAGTACAAGTTTCCCCATCAAAGGTTTGGAATAAATTACACTAAAAAATTGGCTCCAGAAAGAGTTATTTTGGATAGGACAAGGTGAAGCTCTCATGAGGTGTGTGAAATGAATCCCTTCTGTGCAGCGGGTGTCTGTGGAAGAGGCGGTGGGGGTGGTTAATGTGGGGGAAGTGGGGGACTCTGACCCCACACACACTTGGACAGAAATGCCAAATCTACTGCCTGGACAAGGACTTTGAAAATTCAGTTGCTTAACAAATGGCTTTGTAACTTCATATGAACATATAGCTTATGAAATTATGATTTTTTCCTGATACTTCATTTTTAAAAGAATATCTTTTCCCCAAGTGGTGTGCTGGAGCCAGCTTATACCAGCTAAGGGGCGATAATTAGTAAGATTCTAGGAATTTTGTAAGCCAGTTTTTAAACACAGCTGCAATTAAAAATTAAATTCTATAAACTTACAACTACATGTTATATTAAAAACAAAGGTAAAAAAATACCTCAAGCTGAGCACTCTCTAATTATTTTGCTACATTTTAATATGATATACAGCCTTGAGGTGATTGACCTCTCTCGCAACAGTCCGGTGCACAGATTGTGTAATGGTGCGTCTCTTTACAACTCCACCTTCGGTGACATCATATTGACAGTTTGAAATCAGCATGATGAGAGTATTTCATAACAGAGACTGGCTACAAATCAGGGCTTGATTTAGCATTTTGGTGATTATATGCATTTAAGAAGGTGATGGTGAAAATGCTAATAGTGCGAATTAAACTTAAATGTGTGTTGTGCCCCTAGTCATCCCATTGTGAATAGCCCTCAGAATTGAGGAAATAGTCTTCTGTATTCAAAAACTATCATCTGATTCAGCAAAGAAGCTGCTTCCATAATCAATGAACAAGTGGTTGATCCACATATGTTTCTTTTATTTATTAGTTCTTAACATAAATAAAGATATTAACCAACATACATGTGGGTATTATGCTTGTTTGATATTTGCAACCATAGGTTGGATAAGGATACAAGAATTAGATAAAAATAAAAAATAAAATTCTGTGAGAAATGTATATAGGATTTATGTACAGTTTTGTATATTTCATTATATTAATGTAGCCACACCTTCTTTATTTCCATAAAATGTGTATTAAACTTATGCATACATTTTTCCCCCCTGGAGAGCTGAATGTTAAATTCTACTAGTACACTACAACACATTAAAAAAGTTGAGTTTCTAACTCCTACTTGGAACTGGCCTCTGTTTCCCCAGAGCCAAAGCCTCTTCTGTGTTAGATACTGCAGAAGGAGCCGTGGCACAAGTGAGGGGCCAAAGTACTTGGCCTGCTTGAGAGAGCTGTTGGGACCCCCACTTAATGAACTACAGCTTTGCCAAAAGAGATGAAACAGTCTAACAGTCTTTCTAGCCATCCCTCCTCAGGCTCTAAATGTGGACCTGATTCATAAAAAAAACAAAAAACGAAAACGAAAACAAAAAAAACCAAAGGTGAAAAACAAAAGATTCAGGTACTCACTCGAACTGCCTTTCCATGGCATTCTCTTTCTCTGGTACTCCCAACCCACGGGACCATAGTCCGTCTCCCAATATGTGCTTCATGCCTCTTTGGTTTGTAACCTATTACCCCTCCTTCTTTTTTATGTGCTCCACCCCCAGCCTAATGGTCTGGTATCTGCTAATGCCACCAGCTCTGGCCCATAGCATGTGAGCCAGACAACACCGACCACTACCCACTTCTACCACACAGGGGGGCAGCCTGGAAGCCTAATGGTGGGCACTGAGGTTTTCAGAGTTGCTTGTTGGACTCCATTTGATGAGTGGCTTTGCCAAAGACAGGAACCCAAGAACAAAGGCAGAGAAAGGAGGAACATGGTGGTGGCCATGTGGTAGCTTAGATGCTGGTTTGTAACCCACTTGAAGTACACCTTGGGTTAGCCTAAGCATCAGAGGGAAGCTTGGTGTTTAGAGGAAAATTGGACTTAATATTTTGTTCTTCCAGAGCCTACTCAGCATTCACACACTTCAAAAAATGGTCCTACTAACAACTCCTGGGCCAGTGGGAAATTGATTTTTAGCCAGAGGACCTGTTCTACTCCCAGTTCTGCTACTGAGGATCCTTTTGGCTTGGGGAGGTTATTTTACTTCTCTGGGACTTGGCTTTCTGTAGAGTGATCTACAGTTACCAGTAGTAAAGGTCCCTTCTCACTGTCATCCTATGACTCTCAGTCCTTTGTTTTATAGTGAGAGTAGCAGAAGCACACATCCTTGGTCAGAAAGTCAAGGGCAGAGTATAACATATTGGTCATATCAATTCTTTGAATCCTAGGCCTCAAATCCTTTATGGCAGTAGGCATAAATCATAAATAATTCCAGGCTACAACTCCCAGATTTCTTAGAAGAATCAGAGCACTGACATTCTTTGGCAGATGAAAAAAGAAATTCAATTATCTGGAATGCAAAGAAAAAAGTATATTCTCTCTTGTTGAAAATCTTTCTGAAGGGCAGTAGCAGTTGCTCTTGCTTTAGTAAGAACAGAGGATAAAACAATATTTCTTCCATTATCATGGCTCTGTTCTGCTTCAGGACTAAGATTCTGAATACAAATGATCATTATGTTTTTAGCAGTGTAAATTCTGCCTATAGAAGATTTAAGAGATTGGCCTGAATATATGCTGTCATAGGTACACTTGGAGACATCTTTATCAATTAAACCTGCGGTCTCTGCGAGTCACCTAAAATTTAAATCTTTCTGAACTTCTGGTCAAGACAGAGGCCTGGGTAAACAAGGCTCACCTCCTTGCACAACCACACCAAAATTACAACTAAACTGAAGAACAGCATCCCTCAGAATGATCAGAAATCAAGTTAAATGGAAGTCTGACAACTATGGAATTGAAGAATCCACATCCATCCAGGCTGGCAGGAGGGGCAGAGATATGTAGACACAGAATGGGCTGGTCCCACACCCACATATGGTGGATAGAAATTCAGGAGGGATATCTCCAGAGTGAAAGTTCCCAGCTCCACGCCAGACTCCCCAGCCCAGGGTTCCTGCGCCAAGAAGATAAGTCCGCATAACTTCTGACTGCAAAAGCCAGTGGGGATTGAGTCAGTGGAAGAAACTGCTGGACTCCCAAGCAGTTCCTCTTACAGAATCCACACATGGACTTATTCAGACTCACTCCCTCTGAGCTCCAGCATGTGGGTAGCAGCTTGAAAGGCACCAGTGGCAAGCAGGGAGGAACCGAAGTATCTGGCATCAAAGAGAGAGCTGCGGGACAGCTTTCTCCCATGCAAAATGGTGGGTCATTTTTCCTTTTCTGAACCCTCCCCTCACAGAGTCACAGAGCCAGTAGGTGGGGGCCATATCTGAGACTCCATCAACCCAGCTAACGCTGTTTGCCCTTCTGGCGATTCCCTGAGGCTCCACCCTGCCCAAATCATGGGCCCATCCAAGCTGTTAGCAGTGGCTTTTCCATATGAATGGCTGGTTTTGGCTTAAGCTTCACAACTTTCTAAATCTTCTCTAACAAGCGATAGCTGGCCTCAGCAAGCTGCCAGTCCCCATCCCTCTTTCTAAGTGTCCCCATGCCTGGCCCTAGCAGCAGCCAGCCTAGGTTGACACCTTGGCTTCACCTGGGAACCTCTAAGTCCAGCACAAGTAGCATCCACCTGCAGATTGCTTTGTAGCTCATGTGGGGTGACCCCAGGCAGAACACATGTAGTAGCTGACCTTGGCATATACTACCATGGAAACTCCAGAGCCTGTGCACCCAGTGGGCAGCTACAGACCATGTTGGAGCACCACCACCCTGCCTCTGCACAGCCGATTCTCCACAAAGGGCAGAGGTTGGTGGTCAGTGGTCAGAGCCAGTCCTTGCAGCTGACTGGCCTAGGAATCCCTTCCATTCACCTTCCAAGCTATCAAGGCTCAACTACAAGAGGAGGGCGCTTGGCCCACATGGAGGGCACACCTCGAGTACTTAGCTTGAGTGATAGGGTAACTTGAGCCACTGAACCCTGCAGGACTCCTACTACATTAGGCCACACTACCAAGACAAGGAGTCACAGCAGCTCTACCTAATATATAGAAATAAACACAGGGATGCTACAAAAACAAGGAGACAGAGAAACATGGCCCAAACGAAAGAACAGAACAAAACTCCAGAAAAAGTGCTAACAAAATGGAGATAAGCAATCTATCAGATGCAGAGTTCAAAGCACTGGTTATGAGGATGCTCAAGGAACTTAGTGAGGACCTCAACAGCACAAAAGAGATTCAGTCAGAAATGAAGGATACAATAATTGAAATAAGAACAATACAGGGAATCAACAGTAAAGTGGATAAAGCTGAGAATCAAATCAATGATTTGGAACATAGGGAAGCAAAAAACAACCAATCAGAACAACAAGAAGAAAAAAGAATCCAAAAAAACAAAGATAGGGTAAGCAGCCTCTGGGACAACTTCAAGAGGTCCAACATTCACATCATAGGGATGTTAGATGGAGAAGAGAAACAGAAAGAAACTGGAAATCTATTTGAAAAAATAACGAAAGAAAACTTCCTTACTTTGGTGAAGGAAATAGACATGCAAGTCCAGGAATCACAGAGAGTCCCAAACAAGATGGATGCAAAGAGGCCTACTCCGTGACACATCATAATTAAAATGCCAAAGATTAAAGATAAAGAGAGAATCTTAAAAGCAGCAAGAGAAAAGCAGTTATTTACCTATAGAGGAGTTCCCATAAGACTGTCAGTTGATTTCTCAAAGGAGACTCTGCTAGAGCCTCTTTTAGAGGCTAGAAGGAATGGGCAAGAAATATTCAAAGTCATCCTGGATGGCGTAGCTCAGTGGATTGAGCACCAACCTGTGAACAAAAGAGTCCACAGTTCGATTCCCCAGTCAGGGCACATGCCTCAATTGCAGGTCAGGTCCCCAGTAAGGGGTGCATGAGAGGCAGCTACACATTGATGTTTCAAAATTTCCTTCTCCTTCCCTTCCCCTCTCTCTAGAAATATAGATAAAATCTTTTTTTTAAAAAAGAAATATTTGAAGTCATGAAAAGCAGGGGCCTACAGCCAAGATTGCTGTGCCCAGCAAAGGTATCATTTAGAATTGAAGGGCAGATAAAGAGCTTCCCAGACAAGAAAAACTAAAGGAGTTCATCATCACCGAACCATTATTATATGCAGTGGTAAAGGGACTTATTTAAGAAAAAGAAGGAGATCAAAACTATGAACAATAAAATGGCAAAAATATATATCTATCAACAACTGAATCTAAAAAACAAACTAAGCAAACAAGCAGAACAGAAACAGAATTATGGATACAGAGAGCATTTTGATGGTTGTCAGGTGGGTTGTGGGGGATGGGTACAGAGGCGAGGCAATTAAGAATTACAAACAGGTAGTTGCAGAGTAACCATGGGGATGTAAAGTTCAGCATAGGAAATGGAGCAGCCAAAGAACTTATACGCATGACCCATGGACATGAACAAAGGTGGGGCATTACCTGAAAGAGTGGGCAGTGCTAGGTGGAGGGGGCGAAGGGGGGAAATTGGGACAACTGTAGTAGCATAATCAATAAAATATAATTTAAAAATTATTAAGTCTTTCTCATAAAAGTGGGATGACAAAAAAGTTGTAAATATTTTTGGTGGTGTTGGGAGTAATATTGCATTTCACTGAGTTCTGGTTAATGAGGTTTCTAAGATGTTTAAAGAATCCAGAAACATAAAACATTTGTATTGTGTTCTGACTGTCAAAGGCTACAGTTGTTGTTTATAAGACAGCTGCTCATAAGCAAATGTTTTCAGATTCTGAGATGCAAGGAACAATATGCCACACCAGCTCGACCCTCCCTGTACGGGAGCTTCTTCCTCAGTACAGGTCCTTGGGGGTGGTCCTGGTTTTATTCCATTTTATTCTTTTCATTAATTTTTTTTGACTTTATTAATTTTATTCTAGCTTATTAATTAAAAGTGTTTATTTGATCACCTTCTCTTGGTCTTCATTGCACAGCATCAGCCCCCAGTAAGCTTTCAGTATTCAGGTAGAAGACACCCCTCACCCAGGTTGTGACTAGTTTAGGTTGTGACCAATTTCAAAGGCAATGGAAGAGAAAGAGAGGGTGAGAAAGATGGCCAAGAAGAAAAGAAAGAAGGAAAGAGGTAGAAGAGCAAAACAGTAGGATTGGTCATGAAAGGCTTATGCTTAATTTTTGGGTGAGGAGTCGAGAATTCCAAACCTCAAGGGAAACAAGAGGACCCACCCCTCCATTTGCAGAGTATCAAAGGTGGAGCTTTTCTTCGTGTGGGAGTCATAAATCCTGGGTGTCAAACTGTGGCATGTAGTTCATCCACTGGGCTGCTCTGAGTCAAAATTTTCCTGATCATTGTCAAATGTATATCATAAAACCCTCTTCCTATCACAACACTGCTTCAATTATGTGAAGATCAGCATCAAAATGGAAAGCAGATTTTAAGCCTGAGTTACTTGTCCGAAGTAGTTCAGAGTTAAATGAGTTCCTTGATGACCTGCGTTTTGGAGGCTTTTTGTGTGTTGTTAGGTGAGAAATGGAATTGATGACCTTCACTCCCAGCCAACCAACCAGCTGACCAACAAAGAAACCAAATCTCCTTCCCATCTCCACAGCTGCACCCCTGCCAAATGCAGAACATTTTTTCTTGTGTTGATCTCTAGATACAGCCATGTCTTGATTATTTCTGTGTGGCTTACTCATTTTATCAATTATCCAGGCAGTTAACCACTTCTCTTGCCTCCCTGTTAGCATCTTTGTCAATTATGAGAAAAGAGGGTCTCAAGCTAGTTCATTTGGCTACACATTAGCAGTTTTTGAATAGTATTAATAGAGACAAGGTTGACACTAATGGATAAAAATTTTACTTTATTCTTGCATTTCAGTTGTTTAATGTCAGCCCTAACCCATGTTTCCGTGGGCATTTGAAAAGCTATTTTCATTTCTGTAATTTTAAGTTTTAAGCCCCTTTCTGTCAGATTGCTAAGACCCACCCTTGCAAGGTGGCTACGTTGATGTGCTGTGCCTCTTGGCTTCATTCTAGGTAAAGAAATCAACAATAACTCTTTTGAGCCTTTTACCTTTCTTTTATTTCCACTGTGGAAAAGTTTAAGTAGAAATATATCTGTCTATCTATATCGTGGGTGTGTTTTTGTGAAAAGGGTAATGGAATACAGAATGCCATACATGGGTTATTCCCACTATGAATTAGTCTCTTTTATCTGTCTCTGACCAAAACAGATGTTGGCAGCCTTTCTATTCCAGCTCTCTAAGTCAGACTAAGACTATCAGTTCCGCTTAGAAAAGCTGTAGGGAAACAATTTAACTCTTTCAATAGACCCTTACTAGTTTTTCCCTTGGTTCCTTCTTATTGTAAACTACAAATAAAATTAGAATGCACTTCTGTGCAACAATAAAAGAAAAATAGCAATATTAAAAATACATCAATACAACTCTCGAGGGAAGTGAATTTTTATTCAAGGACTTTCAAGAATTCTGACACAGAAAAACATCTTTGCTTGAGGAGGCAGCTGAATGTGTTTCCAGCTTATAGTCGAAGTTCATTTGCATAGAATACCAAAAGAGCCATTTTTTAAATGCAGGAAAGAAAAAAAGAATATCTATTGGAGTGTGGCAGGATGCATCCTGCTAGGATTCTACTCTTTTCTGTAGAAATTGACCATTTAAAAAAGTCATTCTGTGATTGGTGCTGCAATAAAGCTCTCATACCAGGATTCTGCAACAGAATGTAAATTAAAGAAATGTGAAAATTGAGGGACAACAAGGGAAAAGGAGGCTCAAAGGGTGAAAGGAAAGGGAGAGTATTAGAAAGAAAGTATAATAAACACATAGCATTCCAAAAATCTACCATGGAAAGAGACAGTTTCTTCAGATTTTAGGTAAAAAATGTTTTTCTAAGTTACTAAATACTTAAAAAATTTTCCAAACCATGCAAAGGAAAGAAGAAAAGAGAATGACTTCTTAGACACTAGGTAGTTTCACATAAATTATCTCACTTAATTCTCACAGTTCTCTTTTCTTATGAGGTGGGTATTTTTATCAGTCTTTTTTGTACAGTACCCACGGCAGGGCGCCTGTGCATTGGACTCCCAGGTTTTGTGGGAAAATGCCTCTGCTGGCACATTTTCTCCCCCTGCCAACCCTTCCAGGAACATGGGAAATACAGGACAGGGAGAGTCTCTGACTCTCTGACCAAACCTTTCCAACAAAGTCATCCTTTCATCAGCCTGCAAGGTAGATGCTACATTTTTTTTTTTTCATTTCAGAAACTGAAGCTAAAGAGGTTGTTAGCCATCTGCTATCACATAGCCAGTAAGGGGCAGAATCTAGTATTTTTTTATTCCAGAGCTTACATTCCTTACTCTCTCACCTCAAAACGCAGCTCTGTGGGAGGCTGTTCTTCACTGCACTCGCAGCCACTGAAGAAATGGGCCAGGCCCTCCACTTTCCTTGTCCACACACCTCATCATAGAATTCTGAGGCAGATCCCTTCCTCTGTGGCCCCTGTCAGCAGTTAGGCCGTGCGACGCAAGGAACTTCACAGAGAAGTATTCCTGAGACATGCAACATTTCCTGCTTGCGATGGGTGATGGCCAAACAGTGCCTGCTGATCATGAATGGACCTGAAGAGGGGACGTGAAACACTGGAGGAACTTCTTCAGGTCAGGGCAGAAGTTCACTGACTTGCCCAGGTCACGCGATGTGCATGATTTTAAAGCCCATATTCTTCTTCCACACCAGAGAAAAGTAAGGACTCAACTAGAAGCAGGATAAGTACTCTTTCCCCTAGAATTGAATGGAAAGCAAAAATTAGATATGTTTAGAGGAGCTGGTGGGTGGTTATGAGGGAGAGTAATGAGTCTTTTAGATTCCCAAGTAAGAGTACAGAGGAGGCTAGAGTAGTGTGCAGAGCTATGGCCACATTAATGTCCATATGGCTGGTACCATGCTGGTGGCTCTGATAACTCTACAGTGATGAGCAGTTATCACATAGTCATTACACTGATCATGTTATATGTCCTACTGGCCACTAAAATGACCAAAAGTGATGAAATTCATTGTGGGATGGCCTTTGGGGTATTTCTCGTGTACATACAGCATTTTAGCCGTGTGACAAAGGGGTAGGCAATGTGAGACTGGTATCAGGAGATCATAATTAGAGAGACCAGAGGCAAATATATGTATCTGAAATAGGGAGCTACTTCATTCCCTGAAGTAGGGAGCTGCCACAGTGACCTGGATTTGGGTCAGGGTAGAATCAAGATTTGAAATTTATAAAATAGACTGGTTCTTCAGCCTTGTTCCATTGTACTGAAGGGTTGCACTGTTTCCTTGCTATAGCATGTTTTGGATCTGTCACAGTGCTTCCAGTCGGTGAGAATCTCATCTATGAGGTGAGAGTCTTGCCACTCTCTTTTGAGCAGACCACGTGTCCAACACAGCTGTGTTGGCCCTTCAGGCAGTTTGGGTAACATCTGTTCTCCCAGCACACTGACAATCTTCCGCGTTGTGTTTGTCGTCACAGAACAAACGGCTGCACATTTGTCACTAGATTGTTCTTTGTGTGTAGTCCTCTCTTATTCCTGTGGAGGACAACAAAGAAAGCATCACATGCCTACAGAACAGCCGCTTCCTGGTGACTGTACTAAAATTCAGATTTCTTGTTGACATTGTGTTTTCTTTTGTTCCTCATTTTTAGAATTCCTTCCTCTTCTTTCCACACATGAGCACCTGTCCTGTTCTGGGAGCTGGGGATACAGTTGAATGAGACAGGCAAATTCTCCATTCTCAAGAACTTTGCACTCTGGTGGGGAGAGAAACAGTATGAAAATAATTTGCAAAGCAAATAAAATAAGGGGATGTTCTAGCGAGTGCTTGAAGATCTACTTTAGAGGGTTGGTGGGGGAAGGCTTCTCTGAGGAGGCAATGCTCAGATGGAGCTGTCCAGAAGAAGAGAACAGATGCAAAGAGAACAGATCCTAAGAGGAGGACGAGCAGGCAAGTTCCTACAGCAGAATGGAGTGTGGACCCATGAACACTGAAGGTCCCTCCCCTAAGAAGAAGTTTGCATTTTGTTCTAAGTATCTTTAGAAGCTATTGGAGTCTTTCCAGTGTGGGAATAATATGATACAGTTAATATTTTAAGGAGAGCACTATAGCTGTTGCTATGTGTAGGGAACAGGTGACTAGAGGGAAGTCATTCAGGTGAGATGACAACGGCTGAGACCAGGGTAATAGCAGAGGTTAGATTGGAGATTGAAGAGATGAGATACACAATGAAGATAAATGAGATGGGTAGAGTGGGGAATATTACTTTCAAGGATGGGGTGAAGGTAAATTCACAGTTCTGTTCTGACCACAAAAGCCTTGAGATGCCTGTTGGATATACAAGTGGAGAGGCAAGCTGGAAGTTGCTTATATGTGTCTGGAGCGCAGGACTGGAAACACAAACACGAGATCCTTTACAAATTTGAGGCTACTTCAGTTACAGCAAAAAATAAAATGATTTTAAAATCTAGATGGATCCTAGAAAACAAAAACCTGGGAAATGGCATTTTTAGAAAAGGTGAGTGGTTACATTATTTTCATTACAGTTTATTGCATGAACATACATTGATGTACAAAGCACATATAATCTGTACTATGTTAGCACTGATTATAAAAGATCAACAAGACCTAATACCTGGATCCAGGGAACACACAGCCTAGTGGACAACACACACACACACACACCTGCACAAATGGACCAACACTTACTTGCAAGCTACTTCTTTGCCCTGTACTGTACAGAAGCCTTCCACTAGGTGTGCATGTCACCTTCTTGGATATTGAATGAAGAAGAGACCCTGTGCCTGATCCTTCAGGTCATTCAGTCAGCCCGGGTGTTAGAGGGGTGGCGTGCTGGAGGCAGATCACTCTCAAATGCTTATGTGGTATGCCAGGAGCGTGGGACATATATGCCTGTACAGGGGACTGATGGAGTCTCTAAGGGGTCACAGAGGGGTCAGGAGAAGGCTTCACGCAGAGCTCACATTTGGGATGCATTCGAATGAGGAGCAGGAGTTTGCCAGGGGGCATGGGAACAGCATGAAGACTGTTTCCATCAAAGGAGTTTTCCAGAGTGAAGGTGTGTCCTGGAGAAAGTCAGCCAAAACATTTTTTTATCTTTGAACACACTGCCCTGTTGGACACACAAATCCAGGTGATCTTTGCAAGTGAGTGGAATTGTTCTTCTACTTTTGAAATCTGCCAGTGTCAGGCTTCCAATGTTTCATTTATGCATTAAAAGTCCCAGATCATTGCATTTACCTGACTTGTGGCGACATGAAACACATTTTCGTTTAAAGCTTTGGCTGAAGAGTATTCTTCCCCACACCCTCCCATCTCCCATCAGAGACAGAATTCACAAAAACTGTGCTTAAGTGGATTGTTGCAGTATTAATACAACCTATTTCCTTTTATGTAAAAAAATCCAATTGATAATTATAGGTAATTACTGCAGGGTAAACCTCAGCCTGTTCACCTTCTTACCTACAGCGAGTTCATCTGGGAGTTGTGTACTACAGACTGGTGCCTAGTTTTTAAACAGGCTGGTGCTCCCCTTACTTTTTTTGCGTGTATTGACTTTAGAGAGAGAAAGAAATATTGATTTGTTGTTCCACTTATTTATGCATTCATTGGTTGATTCTTACATGTGCCCTGAGGGGGATCGGACCTGCAAACTTGGCGTATCAAAAGAGGCTCTAGCCAATTGAGCTACGCAGCCAGGGCCTCACTTTTTTTATCATTGCATTTGTAACAAAATGTTTTCAGTTACTTCTCAGCTATAATTTGTAGTTTCTGTCTCTTTCCAGTACACCCCTTAATGTCAATTTCTTCCTCTTCATTTTAATGACTCAACACAGATGTTAGATTAAAGACGGAAAGAAGTTACCCAAAATAGGGCTTTCTTACTATTGATAGTAAACTATTTGCAAATCACTGTCCTATTTGTGTCACTTAGGCTGCCCCAGAATTCCTTCGGCAGTCCTGGGAATTGCTTGGAGCAACACAATTACAGCCAACAAACAGACAGGTTAGCTTGTCTACTTAGCCTCTTAAACTACTTAGTCTTTAGAATGTTATCCTGCATGATAGATTCAATTACAGTTGTTTCTTGAAGGCGACAAGGAATTAATTTCTCTTCCCCTTCCCAGGCGAACAGAATTTGAAAGTTGACTTTCTGTCGCCAGCTTTAAGCAGGCCTCCTGACCATGATTGTGTAAAACATTTCCTTAAAATCTAAGTGACTTTCCTTGAGCAAACACACAAGCTTTCTCATGTCTCAAGCTGCTAAATAGAGTTGTGAAGATTCAATCAGAGCACATGTATAGAGTCTAGCAAACAGTCTGGTACATCCTGAGCGTACAGCACATGCTATCTGCCCACTTCCTCTTACCCAGAAGGCTTAGTAGGACTGTCTTTATGTGATGTTCCTAAATCAAAAATTTTCTAAGTTAAATCATCGCTTGCAGCTATCAGTGAGTGCCTTACAAGACATCAGTGTCGCCAGTGACCCACATGATCCTTCAGTGCAGTGATCTGAGTAACAAGCCCTAGTGGCAGGAGTTGGAGTTTTGCTTGGTGGGGTGGGGGTGGGGGTGGGGCAGTCATCTCCTTACATCTCCTGGCCCGATTTGATAGAAATAAGGATAGGACCTACGGTCTTCAGAGTAATGCTCTGTTCGACAATTCAGTAAATTTTGGGGAGCCTCATAGAAGTTCTGGGGCAAGGTTTTGATGAATTGTCAAAATGGGCACGCTTTATGACTCCCGACTTTGTCTGCAAAGCTTCATACAAGTTAGCCAAGCTGAATTAAAAATGTATTCCTCACTTTATTGCCATTTTAAACAAAGAAATAATTTTTTAAAAGTGATTAAACAAAGATGAGGCTTACACTAATAGAGGATTCTGAAGGTGATACGGAGTGGGGTGACCATATGTTTCTGTTTGCTCGGGACAGATTCAATTTATGCTGGTTGTCCTGTTGTAATTATTAATAGCACCTCCTTTTACTCTCAAAAGTTGTTCCACTGTGTACAGGAAATCAATTGTCCCAATTCTGACAATATGTTGGATTGTCCTAGGCAGTCCACCGTGTCGCAGCACTAGTTATGCGGCCTTTCAAGGATCCCAGCCTTGCCCCAGAATTGCAAACGCTCATGTGGCAGAGGCCATGGAGGCTGCTCCTCAGCGGTCTACTATGAATAGAGGATCTGCAAATGCCAAGGACTTCCAGGATTTAAACACCCACTGAGCCACATCTGTCTACCACCAAGCAGCTCCCCCCTCAGATGGGACCCTGCAGTCTTTCAGCAGGCAGACTCCCACTTCGTTCAGAAGATTTCACCAGTGTTTGAGGTTACTTCCTATCACCAAGTTTTTATGGCATCAGGACCTAGCCTGAGTAGTTTTTTTTTTCCTGCCCACAAGCTGTATTGTTACTCGAGTGTGCTTCTTTAAACAAAGAATATGTAACTCATTAAAAGCCTTCAAGAAAAAGGAGATGTAAGGATCTAATTTTATTGACTGACATGGACAGCAGAGACCCACAGAGCCTGCTCATATCCTTTGTAAAGTTTGGATTCAGAGACACTTCTTCATCCCCCTCCTGCCATAGGAAGAGACACCATCACACATGTTTATTGACGGGTGGATCCAAAGATCTGCCAGCCATATGCAAGTAACACAACATGCAAGTCAACAGAGCTCGACAGGAGATGCTTCTTATGAGATGCTTTCGAGAAGAATTTCTTTAACCAGAGCTGGTGTGGTTATATTGTTGATGTCAAATTAGCTGGCTTGGAAGAACTAATAGGTCATCTTGTATCCTTTACGAAGGACTATGTTCACACCAGCTCAGAAACACTGTCTCAAACAACAAAAATAGGCCAGCCCCAAAGGATAAGATTTCCACTCTCCCTTAGTAACAAATTTCATTCTGCTCAACATTTCACCTCATTTTTATGCACTTTCATTTAATCCCCAAACTTCTTAATCTTGATGGAAATGGAGCAAAGGCTTGCAGTTAATGTAATACTAACAAAACAACAATAGCGAACACACAGAACTTACGTGCCAGGCCCAGGTCCAGCAATTCACCTACAGCAACAAATACACCCCTCACAAAAACTTTATGAGGTAGGCTCTGGTACTGTTGTTATCTCACCGGGAAGGAAACTGAGGCTCAGAATCCGACTCCAGGGTCTGTGTGGCTGCACAGTTTGCTGCCTTACCCCCATGTACTGGCCATATTCTAGAAAGCCGTCAGGGGATTGCAGCTTGCAAGAAACACCCCCGTCAAGTTCAGTGTTGCTCCACTCGCATGCATATGGTCGACAGATCCTTGTCATCTGACTGTCAATAACCATCCCTATCTTTTAAGAACAGACTCACATCGTTGCCCTCAGCTGTCTTCTCTTAAGACACAATATATCTAAATTATTTTACTTCTTTCACTATGAGGACTGTTTCCCAAACATTGAATCATTTCAGTTATTCCCTCCCAGTGCCCCAGAACATACTTGACCTGGCACCTTCAGCCCTACCCCACTTCAGCCTCAGCGGCTGCATGAAGAGGAGGGTTCTTGTTATGGTTCAGGGATGAACAGGGGAATAGAGACAGACTCGGTCAGAGTCCCCAAAGCCGCAGCCCGTTTAACCAGGACAGTATGGCAGCCAGGATCCCCTGATTCCTTTCTGTGAGCTTCCTGTGGAAGATGAGTCACTTAGTTTTATATGAGGAGAAATCCACACTAACACTATTACAATCCTAGTTAAAAATCACCCTTGGTCACCTGGGAAACTGCTGGTGGGAGACATGAATGCATGTACGTTAAGCAAGCAAACAGCTAAAGGAGAAACCATATTATGACTCCAACAGGCTGCCACACTATTTTGAAACCTCTTATGCCTTTAGTAAATGTTGTAAGATAATTGATGGTTGTATTTTTTTTCCTTGTTTCTTGTGGTATTGTGGTCTTCCTCCTTAGAGGACAGTCGTCCTTTTAAGTGGGATCCAACAAACTTCCTCAAAGGTTGGAATTCAAAACGGAGCCAAAACTACTTTGAAATGATATTTAATATCAGGTTGTCCGGGTTTGGGAATATGAAGGTATCTGCATTAGGAGGTTACTTGCTAGTTACGTTATTTGATTTTGTCTACATTCTATGTCCATTCATAAGAATATTTAAATAACCAGCACACAGACTGCACATCAGAGTTGTTCCCCCCCCCACAATGTTAGTTTCTCATTCTACTGGACACCAGTTTGTGCTTCAGCACTGTTTAAAAATGCCATCTGGTATCCTCAGATTCACACTTCATGTTTGGGCTAGGTTGTCATGTGTGATGTAAACATAAACCAGTGACAGCTTTCATGGTGCTCAGTTTGAAGTGACTATTTCTAGAGACTGGAGTTCGTCAAGGTGGGATATGTATCTTTTTGTTGGTCCACAGCATGATGTTAGGTGGTATACAATGAACTTTTAAAAACATTTTATGGGTTTTAGGTTTACTTAACATGTACTAGAGGAACTGTTTCCCGCATATCTAACTTGTTATTTCATATATATTATTCCTTAAGATGAGGCTGAGGACAAAAGTAGACTTAAAGGAAAAATTTAGAGTAAATCGGTCTGTAGGTCAATAAAACAAGGTTTCTGAGGAAGAGTCATGGATGTACCAAGTTTGGGGCACATCTATTATAGAAGATCTTGACATCCAGGAGCTCTGTTTTCCTTGGTCTATTGATGGTTGTAGATAAGTGCCAACTCTTATCGCTCCTGTTCCAATATCTACGAAGCTTGTCTTTAAGTCTCAAATTTTCCTGCCCATTCCTGACTCCTGGTCTTGATCCCCGCTACCCTGGGAAGGCCCTTTGCAATCCTTTGCAGCTTTTCGATTTCCTCCTGTGTTTCAAGACCCGTTTCAGGCAATACCTTCTGTAAAGCCTTTTCACCCATGCAGCCACAAAGCATTTAGTTTTTCTGTTACCCTGACTTGCACACTCTCTCCTCCCTGGCCTCTGGCACAGCATTGCTCATAGCTTGCTAACCTACGTGATATGCTGGGTGTTGAATAACCCCGCTTTCCACAGGATGATCAGTCTGGGGGAGGACAAAGGTAAACCAATTCAAGCAAGTCACAGATCAAAGTAGGCTCAGAATTTGTTATTAGCTCTGCTCATAAATATTCTTCCAAGTTGACCTGCTATCCATCAGTCCAGCCTAAGAAAGCTCACATTCTCTCATAGTATAAATTATATCGTAAATCATCTAGGAACAATAGTGTTCATTTTTAGGTGGCTTGCTTCTTCATTAGTCAAAATCCTGATTTCATTTATTTTTTCTGGATTCTGGATTTAGATAAAATTACAAAGTCCAAGAATATATGCATTTTAAATTTTGACGTTTTGCCAAGTTGTCCTTGAGAAAAGTTGCATAATTTATCTCCCACCACACACTTGATGACATGCTGGCTTTAATTTTAGGTATGTAGGTTAAAAAAGGATACTTCAGGTTGTGATAGTTTACATTTTAAAAATTGTGAGTGATGTTTATATTTTAAAATTATAAGTGATGTATACAAAATTATGAGAAGCTTTCCTTGTTTGTCTTTTGTTTATTTTTCTTTTTGCCTTTCTTTCTTGCTTCTTTGCCTCCCTCCTTCTTTCTTCCCCTCCCTCCTTCTCTTTCCTTCCTTCCTTCCTTCCTTCCTTCCTTCCGATTTATAAGGGATCATTTTTTATGTATTGCAAAAGTTTTATTCAAGCTTGCCTTTTTATACTATATTTGTTGTATTTTTTCCTACAGAAGTTTTACATTTTGAGACAAATTCAATAGGTCAATCTTTTCTTGTATGGTTTCCTCAAAAAGACCTTCCTCACAAAATTTTTAAAATACACCCATTTCAAAATTCAGGGCTCCGATTTTTAAAAATATGTTCTACATTGTTCTATCTATGACGTGGTAAGTGGAACAAGCAGCCGTACCTAGACCAAAGACCGGTTTCGGGCCTCCCGGGGCAGCGTCGCGCTCCCTTGCCGGTGTCCTCTGTGCGCCTCTGGCTTTGGTCCGCTCCCAATCCCTGCCTCAGGCCTCGCTAGTTTGGATGGCTTCTTACACCCTGCTTATTGGGCCCGTGGACCTCAGTCTGGTGCAATATTGTTTGTTGAGTGAATGCACCTCAGGGCTTATATTAAAGAGAACAGAACCTGGGACAAAACAAAGGTTCCGTAGTTGTTAGCTATTATTATTCTAAGTGTTGAGTTGAAATTACCTTTTTCTTAGTTCAAGGATGGTTAAGTAGTTAAGGCTGTTGACGGTGAGGGCAAAATTAATTTCTAAAATTCTAACAAGATACTATAAACAAACTAAGAAATATGTATTTAGTGATACTGTATTTTACAATATTTGAAAAGGTGCGATTATAAGCAATTCGTTTTAAAAAGTTGCCAATGTCTATCTGGGATATAAGATGCTTAAAGTTTGAGCTGAGACCTTTTGTAAGGAACCATAATAAGATGCTTTGATAGGGGTAACTTGAATATGTTCTTACACTGCCAGGAGTTACTCTCCTGTAGAGTTTCTGTACATTCCCTCACAGTCTCTTCCCTTCTTGCCAAATGCTTACCATATGACCTTTTTATTTTTAAACATATTTAGACATATTTTTATTACCCATTAGGTGTTTTGTTTTGTTTTGTCTTTTGCCAAAAAGTAGATCAGCTTTTGTAAGGTAGAGAGGGGCCTTAAAAGTCCGGAGATATCATGATAAGCTACTAGCTAGTAATGTATCTGTTAGATCATTCAAATTCTGCCACATGAAATGAGAACTATTTGATGAAGACTTCACTAGGAAATTCCACATCATGTTGAAAAAAATCTACTGTAACAGTTAATAGCAGCCACTTTGGGAAAATTGATATGCTTAATTTAAATACTTCATGCTATATTTTAAATCCATAGTCTCTTACTCTATCCTCAAATGAAATAGAGAAATAAACTGGACTCCATCATCTGAAATCTTTTCTCGCAGGCTTGTCAAGTGGTGTGCTGGAGCCCGACAGGACCAACTCAGGAGCCACAAGTGTGTGCATCTCTTCCCAACTCTGTGCTTAGTGACTTCATATTGATAGCTTGAAACTGGCCTTTAGGGGGGTATTTACACAATGGGAATTGGCCAATATTGTCCTATACATCAGGGCTTTATTTTCCAGAGAACCATTTTATCAGCACACCACTGGTTCCATTTATATAGATCTTACAAAGGGAGGTGAGTAACAGGCTATTACTTGACTAATTCACTTCCTGTGTCAGTATTACTGAATATCTAAGGGGTTAAGTACCTAAAAAATCAACAGTTTGGCTTTAATTATAGAATAAGTACCTAGTTCTTGACTTAGCAAGTGTGACTTAGTAATAAAATTTTAATTAGAAAGGGCCGCACAAGTTTTGTAGGCCTGTCTCCTACCCTAAGAAGAACCCCTATTAGAGAATAGCAATTATTTTTGTCTGCCTTGGCACTCTTCCCTCTTTTTCTGATAATAGCATCTTGATTTTCCCTTGGCAACTCCCAGCCTACATGGTTTAAGAGGGAGGGATTGTTGACTCCATGTTCACCTGCCCCTTTTGCTCTCAGGGTGTTCACAGATGAGATCCAGACCTGGCCACCAAAGTCAATGCAGAGGTGAGCACGGGGCTTAGTTCTGGCTAATGGGACGGCTGCCGCCCCGCAGCCGGACCAGGAGGTGCAGGGCAGGCATTCGGCACAAGCTAGAGTGAATTCTAGCGATTGCTGGCGCTACCGAGGAGGAGGAAGCGCTTTCCACTTCTGTTGCTTCGTTGGTGTAGGGTAAGACTAAAGCTGCAGGTTGTCGTCTTTGCCACCATCCCGGATGGCCTGCCCGAGGATGGAGCCAACACAAAAGGAGGCAGAACTGGGTAACAGAGATTCCTGATGATATCATTTGTGCTTCTGGATCCATTTATGCTGAATCTAGAATTACACTGAACCCATTTACTTCCTTTTTGATTAAGCCATTTAAATTCATTTTTGTCACTTGTGATTGAGGCCTCTCACTAACATAAGTCCTTTCTGTAGCAACTCTAATGAAACTCAGCAGCCAACTCTTGAATACACTAGAGATAGGGCCCTAACTATTTTGTGAAGCAGTTCATTTGCTTTTTGATGAGTCCGAATGTAAGAAAATTTCCCACTGATCCCAAATTTATCTCCTCCCATTGGTCCTCTATGTGCTGTTATCAGGGGCAACACTTGTAAGTGTACACATTCCCCTACCTTCTTGCCTTTCGTGAACTCTGAGTTAATTATCATGCTTCTGCTAAGTCTTCTCTGGCTAAACATACTTAGTCTCCTCAAAGATCCTGCAGAACTTTCATCTTCCTAGTCATACTCTCCTGTACCTATGTGGTCTTCTGACAGGCGGTCAACATCTTTTTTTAAAAATGTGGCATGCTCATAGGTATAACATTTGTCACAAGATTGAACAGCGCAGAGAGGGGCTGTTATCTTGTTCCCCCTGCAGGACTGACTCAATGAAATGCTGAAGGGGGAAAATGCGCGGTTAAGACTTGGCTTCTGTTTCTATTTTTACTTATACTCCTATTTTCATTATTTCACCCCTGCAGCATTTATTTTCTCCTTTCACCCCAAGGGTCCTCTCACCCTTTGTTCTCTCTTTTCTCTACCTCACTGCCGCTGTCTCTGAGCCCTTCCCCCACACACGCCCTCCCCAAGCTGCTCCTCATTACAACAAAAAGGGAGGAAAGAATTTGACTCGCATATTGAGTTGAAGTGCAAAATAAATGATAAGTTTAATGTGCCACCTCTCTTTGGGAGTATATATTTTTATTTCCATAGATTAAAGCCTTGTTTAGTTTGAGTTAAAGAACACAGGTTCCAATTGTGGAGTTTTAGCTGTTGTTGAATCGTTTTAGGAAGGTGCTTTATTTTATTTTTTTATTTTTTCCTTTTTATTGATTTTATTGGGGTGACACTGGTTAACAAAATTATACAGGTTTCAGGTGCACAATCCCACAACACATCATCTGTACGCAGTATTGTGTGTTCAGCACCCCAAGTCTCCTTCTGTTGTCATTTATCCTCTGTTTACCTTCCTCCCCCTCCCCCATGGCCTGTCCCCCAACTATCACCACACCCTTGTTCCTGGCCATAAGTTTCTCTTTTTTTCTCAATCCTTCCTCCTCCAGCACCTCAACCCCCACCCCTTGACAGCTGTCAGCCTGCTCTCTATCTATGAGTCTGTCTTTCCTTGGCTTGTTAGCTCATTTTGTTCATTAGATTCCTCATATGAGTGAAATCATACGGTACTTGTCTTTCTGTGACTGGGTTATTTCACTAGGCATAATGCTCTCCAAGTGCATCAGTTGCTATCAAAAAAAGGTAAGATTTTCTTCTTTTTTATGGTTCAGTAGTATTCCATTGTGTAAATACATCACAGCTTTTTTTATTCAATCATCTGCTAATGGACACTTGGGCAGTGAGGATGCTTTATTGAAGCTGCGTTATGTTTCAGGCCCCAGCTTTGTTCGTAGACTGAACAAATATAATTCAGGCAGGCTTCAGCAGCCTGCCCATTACAGCCTGCTCTCACACTTAACACAGCCTGCTTTTCAGAGCTGGTGATATCCACCTGTATTTTGCCTTCTTATTCTTTTTATTTTAAAATTTTTATTTATTTTAGAGAGAGGGGTAAGGGAGGGAGAAAGAGAGGAAAAGAAACATCGATCCGTGCAAGAGAAACACTGATGGGTTGCCTCTCTCACATGCCACAACTGCGCCCCCGCAACCCAGGCCTCTGCCCTGACTAGGAATTGAACCGGCGACCTTTAGCGTTGTGGGAGGACTGAGCCACACCTCGTCAGGGCTTGCGTTATATTCTTAAAGAAGCAAACAGACTTCCTGTTCTCCGTGGAGGACAGATTAGACAAAAACAATAACTTGAAAGGCAACTTCATTTCTCCTGTGAAATGCACAAAGATCCCCGGGTCACTGGAACAGAGGCAACGCCAGCGTCCTGGGTGGGGTCTGAGATAAGACTGAAGATTACATACTTTCCATACTGCGATCCTTTCGAGGTCACATATTTCGGTCATTTTAACCACTAAGCTCAACTTCATGGGTTTGATCAATCAATCCATCTGATACTACTGTTTATTTAAATGACTGAAAATAGCATACCGATATCTTTATTTTCACTTCAGGCACATAGATTCTCTCTGGTTTTAGCATTCTTTTGATATTGTCAGTGAAAGTTTTTTGTGGTTGTTGTATCCCATGAACTAGCCCAATTTCTGGCTCTCAAGAAAATTTTTAGTTGTTTATAAAAAATAAGCACATACATATAAATATTTAGAGCAATATGACAAAACTGTTTAAAACTGCTGCTCAAAATTTCAGTTCTTTAGCAAGTTTAGTGGAGTTTTTCCATAAGACCTATTTATGGAGGAAAATTTATGATAATGTGGGTCCAACTTTCACTAAACCCTAGGATCGTCATTTCTCAGTAGCAGCAGAAAGACTTCTTTATAATACGGCTTTTCTCTACGTCAGTGGGCTTTGGAAGGAGACCACCAGGCCAGCATTATAGTGACATCCCTGTGTATACACACATTGATTTCCTCAAGCAATGGCTGATTTTCACCAAGCTGGCTTCTCCTCAAGAATCAAAACATTTTTTCTCTTGGTCAGTTTACGTGTTAAGAATCCTTTCCAAATCACTTCCCAGTCTCTCTCCATGAAACCACCGCTGGTTCATGGAAACCTAAGCTACTTGATGGAGTGGGATACAATGATAACCCCCTCAGTCTATTTTCTTTTTTGAATAAGCAGGTCTTTTCTAAAGGCCCTGCTGGTGGTTTGATCCTTGGCAGTTACTCTCCTC
>PVJD01007486.1:0-83890 GCA_004026545.1 Mormoops blainvillei
TGTGTCCTGACTGGGAATTGAACCTACAACCTTTAGGTATACAGGACGATGCTCCAACCACCTGAGCCACCTGGCCAGGGTGGCAACAAAGCTTTTACTGAAGCTTATGCACAGCTCTTCCAGAGTGTTTTCCACAATTATCTAACGCCAAAACATTTTTTTTTTTATCCGAAGTCATTTACTGGTGTGTATGTCACTCATTAAAGAAGGTGAACAACATGAATAACTGAGCAATTGGTTAACATAACTGATCCTTCATTCTGGAAGTAAGGCCATGCCTTCCAGTGAGGAGTGTGTAAGGCCTGATGGTGAAATGGGATGCCAAGGAGAGTGCCAAGGACCATGTCCTAATACCAACCAACAGTGGCACCATTCTGAGCTCTATAAACAGGAACTTAGATGCCAAAAAGGACTTTGAGGTCAGCCAATGTGAGCTTGGTGACAGATGCTCCAGATCCTGAGAGAACCTGTTTGGCCAAATTTTTCTTTGTTTCTTGGAGCTGCAAGATCTTCTCTTCTACTGTCCCCTCACAGACAAATCTAAAAAGCAGACAAGCAAATGATCAGAGACCCAAAGCAGCATATCTGATAACATGTTCAGACTTTTGTTCATGCTTTAGTTTTTAAATCGAGTTTCTTCCTTCATTTCAGCTTTCTTGGCTTTGGTTAAGAACTCCAGGTTTAGGCAATCCGAACAACGTTGACTCTGTATATGTCCATTTAAAATGATGTGACTCGAATCAATTATTTTTCTTTCTGAAGCTTAGGTAATTGAGAAATGCCAAAATGAGCAAAAGATATCCCTTTCCAAAAAAAAAAAAGGTAGAGATCCAGCTTTCACACAAAAAGTTCCATCTTGATAAGATCAGAAGGCCCTGAGGCTTATCACGTTTCTATTAGGTATGTGTGCTGGTTTAAAAATAGAGTATCTTATTTCTGGGCTAATCCACACTGAAAACAAGTTTTCCAAACTGAGGAAATGCCACCGTTATTCACTCACTCATCCACTGTTCATTAAAAATCCACTATACGCCATGTACTATGCTAAGTGTAGGTATGGAGAGATTAATACAGTCTTGCTCTCAAAAAGAACACGAGAGATACAAATAAACAGCAATAATAATACCACCCGCAAAGTGCAATAATGGAAATATGTGTCCAGTGTGCAGGAGCAAAAGGGGAAATGTGTCCGGACGGAGTACAGCGGGAAGGCTCCGCTGAAGAGTTAACTCTTAACGTGTGAGTTGGAGGATGAGCAAGGGTTTGCCAGGCGGAAGCGCGGGGAAGGCATCGCATGGAGTGGGAATGTATTAAAACCATGGCAGAGCTGTAAAACGTGGCATGTGGGAGGAAGGCCAAGTCATCCAGTCTGGCCAGGGCAAAAGCCCAAAGGACCCCGCCACGCTGCACTGCTACGGCACACGCTCGAGAGGCTGGCGGGGCCAGGCCTCAAGTGGCTTTGCTTGTCACGCTAAGACAATTTAGATGTGACAGAAGGGAGGGGCAGTGAGGCTGGGAAGGAAGGGAATAAAATTAATGGACTTGGTAGGTGAAAGTGAGAAAGAGAGAAATCTAGTTTCCGGCTCTGTGATTAGAAAGTGACAGTCTTCACAAACACAAGGAATTCAGAAGAATAAACAGCTGTGAGGTGGTGGGGAGAAGCGATTTCAGTTTGTGACAATCTGCGTCCCTGCTGTGGCAGTAGTTACTACACATGGAGTCCTCAATAGGTATTAGCTGCATGAGTTAAATGGGATGGATGCATGAGTGAACGAGTGACGGGTGAGCATGTGGAAGGTCAGGTTCAGATACTGAGCAGGGACTGGATATCTCGGTCTGCAGTTTAGGGGGCCTTGGCACTGAAGATACAGATTTTGGAGTTGCTGGAGTAGACGGGACTCTTAAGGAAGGCGCACCATGGTGAGAAGACAGCTAGAGACAGAAGAAGGAACAACGGCGATGTCTGGCTAAGTTTCGAATTCACTGGCGCCACTCAACAGGAGCGATTTCAGTGGAACAACGGGCAGGAAAGCCCGTCGGTCAAGGCTGCGGACTGAATGGGAGGTAAGCAAGTGAAGACAGTGATTTCTTCAGGAAATGGGGCCCTGCAAAGGAAGGAGAGAAAGAAGTCCAGAGCTGGGGGAGGGCTGGAGTGTTAAGGCAGGTTGTGTTGTTTCTAAAGAGAAAAGGATCCCGAAGAGAAATAATTTACAAAACTACTGCCTTGTGCTCTTCAAAAATGTCACTGTCATAAAACACAAAAAGAGACTGAGATATTGTTCTAGATAAAAGGAGACAAAAGAGTCGTGAGTCATGACAGCAGAAAGCTACGCAGGATCTAGGATTTCCTTTTGCTGAGAAGACATTGAGATAAGTGGCAAAATAGCTCAGGTAGTAAGATTGTATCGTTGTTAACATCCTGATTTTGATAATTTTATTGTGGTTATGCGAGAAAATGTCCTTATTTTTAGGAAATGCACACTAAAGTATTCTCAGGTAAATAAGCATCATGCCTATAACTTACTCTCAAATGGTCCAGAAAAAAACTTTATGCACACATACAGAATTTTTTTGTATATTCTTGTAAGAATTCTTACATTCTTTTTTATACGTTCGGAATTATGCCAGAATTAAAGTTACACGTGAGAGAGCGGGAGAGGGAAAGGGAGGGGTCCTTTCACGGGCAGCCTGAGATGAGGCTCCCCGCCAGACAAGCTTGCCTTTCTTTCGCAGAGGCCAGCTCCAGGGTCGCCCACAAGTTGCCTGTGTCCCCCTCCTGGCCGTGAGTGCCAAGGAGGACGTGCCTCAGGTACATCATCAGTCAAGTGATCACCGAATACTTTACATTCTATTAAAACACTACCCAGGAAACTCTTGCACAAAAGCAGAATTTGGAAGGGTCCCGGGGCCTGAGTGACCTTTACTTACTTGTGTATGACGACATCTTTCTGCTGTCCGACCCGGTAAATACGGTCACAAGCTTGGTCTTCGAGTGATGGATTCCTGGTAAAGAGAGGTAAAGCTCAAAGGTGCTGACAGCTGAGGCCAGGGTGGCCAACTCCACAGGCAGAGCCAGCCCAAAGCCTGTCTTTGGTATGATTCTAGCTAAAAATGGTTGTTGTTTTTAAAAGGTTGTAAAAACAAACAGAACCCTCCAATAAAGAATATGCGAGAGGCCTATGTAGCCTGCGAAGCCTAAAATATTTAGAGAAAAAGTTTTTAGATCCCTGTCCTACGCGTGGCTGGCCTCCGAAAGCTTAGCGTCAGGTATTTTCCTGCCCTCTAATGAGAAACTGGGGTCACGGCTAACAGTAACTCAGCAGTATCATCGGTTCACAGCCGTAGGTAACGGAGGTGAAACCAATGTGGCAACTGGGTCACTAGCTGGCTGGGTGATCTTGGGTAAGTCATCCAACTCCAATCCTCTACATTTCAGGCTGCTACTTAGAAACATGAGAGCTGGCTAATGATCTCGAATGCCTCTCTCGACTTTCATATTCTGTGATTCAACCAAGAAGGCAATTTGTTTCCTTCTTCACAGATTCTCATTCCAAACTAGTCTCTCTCCTTACTGCTTTAAAATCTTAAATAACATTTCTCCATTTCAGAAAATAGCATAATTCTCAGTCTGCCTTCCTCACTCACGTATGCAGGGGAGCCCCAAGGAAGACCTATCATTCTCCAGGGTGATAATATCAGGCTGGCCCGCTTGTGCCCGTCGGGGCTGCCCGGGGAGTCAGACAGATGCGCGGCTATCCCTGGAGGGCGTAACTGGAAAACCGAAAGCTGGGGCTAATTATGACACTTTCTCCTATCAGCTCGCTAACTCATTTATCGGACTTCCAGGAAAGGCGCTATTATGTGGAAGGCCAGGGGTGACATGTTGCGTGTACTCCCAACAGAGTTAGAAAATTCCTCCCCCTTCGCTCTTTCTGAGGGAAAAGAGGGAAGAGCTGCTCCCTCTTTTCCGGGGTTAAGAGTTCCCTAGACGTAAACAAATACGTCTGAAATACGGCATTTTGAAGACAGAGAACTGAGGGATGTAGCTCTTAACCCTGAGGAAAAGCCCTGCTCCCCGTTTCCCTGGAAACAGATGTTAAAATAACAATAAAGGGAGTGGACTATTTTCAGTAACATCGGAAGCTTTGCTGGCGCAGGAACTCAGGGCTGTCGACTAGCCCAATGCCCTGTTTGAATCTGCATCTGTAGACACGTGCACAGAGGCATCCTCCTCACACAGGCGCACAGCCAGCACAGGGAGCCGGGTCCCGCTACCGCTCGAGCCGGCTGCTTCCCCGCTACGCAGTGACGGCTCAAGGAAAATCCCAAATCCTCACCAGTGCATGTCCAGAAGAAAAAGGTGGTTTCCTCCAGTCAGATTTAGACCAACACCTCCAGCCAAAAGAGAGATTAGCATAACCTTCAAAAGAAAGCACACCAATAACTTCATAGAATTTGGTCTGATAATACACCTCTCCTCTCAAGTTCAAGCCCCAGGTCAATACAGATAAGCACTCTGTTCCTACCAAATTTCCTTCTGCTGTCATAAAGGCACGAGCTTGAAACTGTGAGATACCTTGCCTTTGAAAAAATTCTCACTTCACATGTTTCGGGTGAGTGAATATTAAAGTATCGTGTGCCTGCCAAAATATACAACCGCTACACCGAGAGGACTGGGGTGGTTAGCTCGGTAAACTTTCCTTTAAGCAGGTGCTGTCTACGCCATCAGTTGCAGCCCCCCCGCCCCACCACTGCTCTAATCCTCCTGCCCATCGCTTACTAACACCTTCCAAATTCTCATTACCCATCGTTAGGTGCCTTCGCTCTTCCACTTCCCCCCGTTTCCTCATTTCTAAGTCCCGCCTGTTCTTCAGGCTTTGCCTCCTCTACGAAGATGCTCTTGATCCAAACCAGGTCTGCTCTCACTCTCCTTTTAGCTCTCATATTTTATTCTCTTTAGAGTATTTGCATACTTTGATATGTACCCCATAAATGTCTAATAAATTAAAAAGACCTGGAGGGATCAAAGCTATGAATATATTTAAACTGAGCTGCTACATTAGAATTCTCTGTATAACGGGGAAAAGTTTGCTCTTAATTATATAACTCTGATGTGACCAGTTCGTACCTGAGGGCCCCTGGAGTTGTTAAATGCCTCTACCAAGTCCATTCTCTGTTTGGGGCTGACAGAGCCATCGATGGTGGCGTAAGTCAGTTTGTGCCTCTTCAGGTGCAACGCTACGACCTTCAGCATGCTGGTCCACTGAGAGACGATGACACTGGGAGGAAGGAATAAACAAATCACCAACCCCCGCACGGATTCAACTCATCTGCAGGGCTACACTGCCCCTATAATTCTTAACATTCAGTTGTCAAATGTGGATGAGGAAAGGCATACATGTAGGTCACATTTTAAGACTATAATGCATATAAATAAACTGTGACATTTTAAAGATTATAATGCTCCCAGTTGTTTCCGGATCCAGCCTATGATGTGTCTGCTACTAACTGAAGTCAGGATAAAGTGGGGACGGGCCTGCACTCAGGACCGCAGCCTCCGGCTACCTGGGGTCTGGCATTCCCAGAGGAGCTCTCAGTCCTGCAGAAAAGGGACACAGGCTGTCTGCCCTTTGCTGGTCACACAACAAGCTACCAGGACTTCCTCACTCCCCTTAGCCAATGCCTCCATGCCGTTTAATGAGTTTTAAGATTTTAGATCAAAATATTTCACATATACTAACGCAGATTTGTAACATACATGTAAGTGGTAACAAAGCACAAACGGACCGGCGTAAGAATACCCCCAGCTCTGCAGGGGGCTCCGTCTGCCCACACAGCCCTCCCGCCTTTTGCTTCCGTTACTCCCTTGCCTGCTTAGGGTGCGTCTCTACTTTTGGACATTTCTTCAGAGGCTTAGCTTACTCTGATCCTCTAGGGGTTTCCTTTTCAATCAGTGCCCCAATATTTTAATTAGAAATTACAGGGAAGTTGTGCTGTAACCTGTGTTTTCTGTGGCACATGCCTCAAGGTCCTTGACATAAAAAGCTAAGATTTATAACTATCAGCAATACCGCATTTTCTTTCTTAATTATTTTACAAGTAATACTTGGGTAACGAAACAACACATTTACCTCTTTTGGGACCCCGAACTTTGTTGGATTGCCTCCAATTCTGCCAACAGAGATGAGATCTGGAAAAGGTTTTATGAACACGTGCAGGTGTAAGGACTTTTCTCCATTATCCCCCGCCTGACTACCGAAACGCTGCCCTGGATGGCCTCTCTGCTCCACTCTCCTCTCTGCAGCCGGAGAGCTCCTTCTAAAGTGTCGCTTTGTCACTTTCCTCCGCTGGCTAAAGCCCCTCGAGGGGCCTCCTGCTGAGGACAAACGCCAGGCCCCTTGCAACGACTCTTGCTGCCCTGGCCTCTGCTGAAATCTCCAGCTTCATCTCTCGCTACGCCCTCCTCAGAGGACTCTCCAGTCATACCAAAGTTCTTCTCCACCGAGCCATGCTGTGTCTCCTCTTTGTCCGTTCTGTTCCCCTGCCTAGGACACCGTTACGTGTCAACTTAATGTCACTTCTTCTCGGCGGTCCTCTCTAGCCCCCAAGTGTGGGTTAGGTGCCCACTGCCTACCTGCTCCTGCAGCACATTTTGTTCCCACTGCCATGGTCTTTTTCATCCTGTGTTATTAGTTGCTTGTTTAGTCATCTCTCACTTTCAAGACCTGAGATGCTCCAAGGCGGCAAAATCCGGCCCTTCTCTGGGCACCTCGCACGTTTACTAGACCGCAGGAGGCACTGCCCTAACATTTGTGGAGGGGAGCGTGAAAAAGCGTTACCCCGTTGAAGGCCTGCTCCAACTGCTATTGAAGAAAGGGACGTGTCCAGACTGAGGGCCACTTGCTAAAGCTTCCAAACTAGCTCTCTGAGGGTTTATAAAACCCCTCAGGGTACATTCGAGTCCACCGAGGACCAGTCGGTAAGAACACGTGGGCATGACTTTGGACAGCAGCTGAGCTCATTCTTCCTGACGACTAATGTGGATGACCTTTTAAAAAACTCTCAAGGGCCCTGGAGTTCATCCCCAGAATGGTGGAGGAGGAAGAAAATTAGAGCAAGAGTCCCAAGATGAAGGAAGTTCTTCCTCTGCTATCACATGACTGTATCACTTCAGAGCTCCCACTTAGGAGTTCAGGTTCCTCATCAGGAAAATGGGGCTGAGCCAGATGGGCTCTGAGGTGCCTTCAGACCTTACAGCCTACGCTACTGCCGTAGCAGTGACCTGTAGAGGCCCCACACACGCCCGCCGCTTCCCAGCCTCAACAGACGCGCTGATGCCCGGGGGGCGAGTGAGTCACAGGACTGTCCCGTTTTGAGTGAGTAGGAAGAAAAAAAGCAGGTACATGAAGTGTGTAGTATCTTGGCAACTCAAGGTTCTGGAAAGGCTCTGACTGCCCCATGAAAAATATGGTGATGGGGATTTGGAGAAAACTGTTGTGAGAGAGCAGGACTCATGGTCCCTGTGCTGGGGTCAAATTCCAGTAACATTCTGCTGAGTTTACGTTTATGTTACCAAAGCAAACTCCCTTCCCCTTGTAAAACAACCTTAAGTGGTGTGAACTATTAATGGTCTTATGCTAAAAAGTCTTATGAATAAACATTATCTGAGTATTAGACAAGGCACACTAATTATTAGGAATATAAGTTTTAACCCAATAGCTAACTTTGAAGGCACCAGGACAGAAAGTCTGGCCACATATGGTGCTCTTTGTATGTTTCTCTATAAGTGGTAAAGACCTAGGTAAATATTTTTAAATTTTAATTAAAAGTATTCTGAAGTAACACTATTCCCTTGGTAGTGACCTCCTTTCTCGTTACTTTTTAAAACAAAGGCTTTGAAGAAAGAGGTAGAGGCTGGGAATGAGTTTAAGATGAAAGGCAGGACTCGAATTACAGCATTATCTCAGTCCTCCTCTCTAATAGGGCCCTTCAGCCTTAAAGAGCCTTAATGAAAGTAGAACAGAATGACTAATGAAGACAGAAGGCGGTGTAGGAAACACTACTCGCAGATGGAAGCCTTTCAACAAGTCAAAGCAATTGGCACCCAGATGGAGTAAACCACCTCCAGGGTCCAGCCTTTGTTGTTTCCCTTTAAAGCTTTCTGGAAACAGATCCTGAGCTCACTGCGGCCCTGTCGCTAGCATAAACCTGATAGGGCTCCTTTCCCAGTGACCCAGGACGGGAAATCTGCTGTCAGGCCCCGGCTGGCCCAGATCGCTCCCCAAAAGGCCACTGTGTAACTTGAGTTTCATTTGTGAAATGAAATCAGAATTTAAGACTGAAGGGAGAGCTCGGCCAGCTGAAATCAAACAGTTCTAGCTCTGCCATCTAATAGCCGTACCCTCCTAGACAAACATGTGAGGAGTCCAAGTCCTGCCTCCATGACAGAGGTGACAGAGTACCTTGGTGCTCTCTCTCGTGTCTTCAAAAAGCCCCGTGTCGAAGCACTCGCCATTAAGGGTGACAGTGGAAGACGGCTCTGAGCTCTGGAGTTCTGACAAGGTCAGAGCACCGAGCTGCTCCTCCAGGGAAAGAAGCAGGCCTTCACTCTTCAATTCTGTCGGGTCCAGGGCCTGGGCAGAGGACAGAAGGGACGGCAAAGGTGGGCACTTGAGGCAGCAAGCCATCTGACTTTTCAAGGAAGTGCTGGCAGTAAACACTCCACACAGCGAAATGTTTTCTAATTTATCATCAGTATCTCATAAGAGAAACTCTGATTAACATGTAATCTTACAACTTTTTTCACCAGATTAAAGATAAATCAAGTGATGGAACTTTTTAGTGACATGCCAGGCAGATTACATGATCATTCTTTTCCCCCAGTTGGGACAGTACAGTAAATTAAACTACTGATAATCAAGATAACTTATTACAACTCCTCAAAGGAATAAAATACTACTCTTAAATGTGGATGTGCCTCTCTCCAACATAAAGGCAACTTTTCCAATTGTATAAATACTTTAGTTTTCATACATTAGACTTAAAAGCCCTAATATTGTCTGAAGACAGAAAAAATAGTAACTAAATTAGCCTTATGATATCCTAAAATACCGAAGTATTCATAAATGGTTTCCTTTTTAACACAGTGGCATTTTCCATTCTTAAAAAAAAAAAAGCTTGTTTAAAACAAAACAAACAATATAAACTGTTCAACACCATGGGAATTATCAAGATCAATAAAGATTAATAAAAAACGAAGTAAAATAAACAGGCACCCTCTTTTCTGCTCCACCGAGAACCAAAACCAAGCACACTCCTAAACCCCATTTTCCATGATCCAACGGACTGGATCCCAGAGGCAGGGACTGAAATGGGTCCCCGGCAGTGCCTCTGTGTATAAAGCAAAAGGCTTTTCTTACCGACTTCAGCAAGGAAAGATGACAGCAACACTGGCGGAGTCTCAGCAACTGTGACAATATGTGGGCAGTGCTAGATGCCTGTGAGTCTGCAGCCACAGAGCGCCCAGGCCCACTGGCCCCAAACTCCTGTGCCACTGCAGGAAGACAAACAAACCGCAGGAAACGGTAAGGGTCTGAAGCAGAGAAATATGGGGACGAATCAAGAACTAAATGATACTATTTTAAACTACTTTGATCTGAGGTTCAATGATGTAACTCACTCCCATACCAAACAAGCCAAATGAAATGCTGGTTCTCTTTATAAACCTACTTGTTAATAGAGCAGATTTTGAAAGTGATTGAAAAAGAAGCTTACATCCCCAGGACTGATGCTTACAGATTAGTATGTTATAATTTAGTTTGAGGTTCCTAGCTGAGGTCAAGTCTCTGATACCAAAAATTCGCATCCTCCCATTGTGGTAATTTTATGAATCTGAACACACATCTTCATTAGTTCTATGTGTTTCTGAGTGTCCACTGCTTACCTCTACTGAACGGATTATCAGGGCTTCGTCCAGACTGGTTACCCTCCCTTTCCTGTCTCTTTAGATAGGAACGTAGAGCTGACCTGCCTCAGATCAAAAAAGAAAATGCACATATAATGTTTACTACAACCAAGTAGGTTTACAATGGTCATTGCTTAACTGTGCTTGTGGTAGGACCTTAAAAAATTATAAAAGTGAACTTGTTAAATGATAGGCTCATAACAAGCATTGGTCAAAGGTAACAAAAAATAACTATAAAAAGATAAATCATTTAAAAATGACTAACAAATAATTGATACATTAATACAAAATGCTCTATTTAATGTCCATATGCAATATACTGACATGTTATTATTAATCGGTATATTAATATTACTTATATTGATGAATATTAAATAAATATAAGGTATACAAAGAGCAAAAAACATATTCATGCTGGAAGTGAGAGGCAGTGGGAGAATAAACCTGGAATTCAGGGGAAGAAGAGTTTTAGAGAAAGTACGAAGACCAGATGACAAGAAGGATTATGGAGCAGTTTTTTTTTAAAGTTCCAATGAGATGCTGGGTAACAGGTCAAAGATCAAAGAAATGTCATTTCCCGATATGGCCAGTGAGGACCAGGTGACCTGGCCCCCTGGGAGCACGCCTAGCATTTCTATACAAGGGAGCCGATGAAGGACAGGCTCCAAAGCCTTCGCCTCCTTAGGGAGACAAGAGAGAGCTGGGTAAGAAACAAGAAAGGGAGCGCGTGACAACAGGAACACAGATATCCACCTGGTCAACAATACCATAAGGACAGTTTGAGAAAACTGGACTCGTTGCCAAGCCAGGGCAGAAAGACAACAGTGCATGTGAGAAGGTGCTTCTTCATGGCACACACCTCGATCTTGCGAAAAGGACGCTGTAAACAGTTCCTTCATCTTCAGAAAGCTTTAAATGGTGCAACTGAAATTTACGTTTGGGCAGCAACACCTTGGAAAAGGAAAGGGAAAAAGCGCCTGGGATGAAGTTACGCCAATTAACTGAGCATTACAGAGTAAGCCCCAGAGTGACATGGGAATCTAGTAGAGCCTGGAATGTGGCTTCCACCCTTCCCTAAAAATAGGGCTGCTCCACACACAGCACAACAGCATTGCTGTGACGCAAGGCACCGGACAGCAACCCCAGGGCCACCGCAGAGGGAAATGGGAGACTCAGAGGCTCCTGAAGCAAAGCAGATGGCTGTTAAACCCAAGACGAGGACACGGCCACCGTCCCTCCCCGCCTCCCCCGCTGACGCGTATAAATGTGATTACCAAGGGCTTGCCGGTGGAGTCCAGCTGGTCTTTTGTTCTTCGTAGCAAAAGGCTCTTGGTTAAAATACTTAACCGTTCACCTCCTTTCTTTGAACCATTGTCAACCTGGCTCTTCCACAGATTGAAATCATCAAATGGAGAACAACGGAGAAATCTTTTTTGAGGGGAAGAAGGATAGAGAGTAGTAAAGGAGAAGTACGAGAGGATGGAGTAAAGGTTCAAAGAAAGACGTCAGATGAAAAACAAATCAGATTTTCGGTTACATCTGTCATCCCATCACGTTAAAAAGTGAATCTCACAGCACAGCTCTGCTAACCAGATCAAAAGGATCCAGGTCAATAACGAAAACTACTTATAAAAATGTGAATTTTCCCATTAACAATGCCTGTGTCATCACAACAGGGCATATAACCAATAGCTAGAATTTATGTCTGAAGCTTCAAAGGCTAGCAAAGAAATGCCATATCCTCTTACTGGCTGACTTTAATAAAAGCAAGTATTTTTAAATCAGAATTCTTTTCTGTTTGCTTCAAATAAATTATAGTCCTGACCCCTGGTCATATGCTTTAAAGAACAGCCAAAAAACATTCACTGAACTGAAGAAAGATGACTTTAATTTAATTGTTTCCTTTAATTTAATCTGTCCTATGTTTTTTTCCATATATAGTGGCTGAATGTAATCAAAGTCCTATATCAGCCAGTCAATCAACAGATTATTTTTCTCATAAATATTCATTCTTCGCCCTTTAAAGGTCCCCACGCTTGCCATCTGCTACAGGAGATAACCTGGCGCACACCGGGGCTTCATCATGAGACATGAAATAATTATGAAGGGTTACTGACAAGGTGCACATTTACGCAATCCCAAAGAGCTTGCTCACTTTAGCAATGAGTACATGTCCAACAGGTTGTTCTGAATGGGTGTTCCAGTGACAGCCCAACGGGCGCGGGCGTGCAGCTTGCACACAGCTACGGAAGTCTGCACGCGGGGGTTCTTCACGTTGTGAGCTTCGTCTAGGATGATGCGCGCCCAGACGACTCGAAGCAATGGCGTTGAGATACCCTGGAAGAAACACCAGTGAAACCCAACAGCACTATGGGAAAGTGCGTATGTCTTCAGGAAGACAAGGGGAAATAACAAACAAGCACTGAGGACCCACTCTTATCTTCAGGTTTGAGGGTGCACTGAAATAAGCACTGAGCTTACAGACCCAGGAGTGGAAACTTTCAGTGGGTACAAATAAACTTCAGAGCCCCAATCCTTGAGCTTAAGATGCTTCATAAAAAAATTTTTTCTAACTTGAGTTTTCAAACCACTTTCAACCCACTTTTGAGCAATGGCTACGGGTTGGGGCTACACTACGTGTTGAGCCTGCAAATTCACCCATTTGATAACATATTTACAAAATTTACAAAAAATTCAGTACGAATTTATTGGAAGACTACTTTTATACGGAAGATACTAAGCCTGACAAAAGGACAGTCCCCACCCTCAAAAAGCCCACAGCCCAGCAGGGGAGAAAAGCAAGCATGAAGACAACTGCAACACGGTGTACACATAATAAGCCCCACTGGGTAGCTCAGCACAGACCGCAGGAATCCAGCCTTGGTCACTGCGGTACCCCGAGTACCTGAAATGGCAGCTAAATGTCTGCTGAATAAATGGGGTGCTGTGACATAAGCAAGCACAGGAGACGCGTTTAACCAAATGAGGAGGCAAAGCGCTCCCTTTAGAGGGAGAGCAGAGGCACGGTAGCGCAACTGGGCTTGGCGGGGCAGTGCGCATCCCTCGGTACAGGGGAGCGAGAGGTGCCACTGGGGGGCTGCGTGCAGGTGAAAAGGGATGTGCAAATAGGACAAGGTCATAAAAAGCCTAATATGTCACGTAAAAATTTTATCCTGAAAGCAATGAGGAACCACTAAGGAATCTGCAAAGTTAATCATCTGCAAAAAGTCAGAGTTGGTCGTAAGATGTCTCCATTCTAGAGATCTACAAAAATACAGAAATCTGAAAATATTCTATTATGAAAATATACGTGAAAGATGAGTTCCTGGAACAACACTATATTTTCAGGAAAACAAAAAAAGCCCACAATCAACTTATGCAATAAAGCCTCTGCCCTAGACAACCGAGACTGTCCTGGGTGCACAGGGAAACATTTGAGGATTTTCCTTGGTTTTCATTTGTAGTCTTATTATTTCAACCCCTTCTCCTGAGATGTGGAGAGAGGTCTAATACCAAAATACTAGTACTAAAATAGTAGTCTTCACACTAAATACAAAACGTATCCTGAGAGTACACCCCATAGACTCCAAAATAAAAATTGCGACAAGTGAGGCTTCTTTACAATCAGGTAATGACCACAATTGCAATGTAGTTATCATTAGTTCTATTAAAAAAAAAAAAAAGCTAAATACTGTGCCAAACCTCACTCTTTACCACTTAGGAGGTGATCTAGAATAAAAGAGGGACAGAGGACACTTCGTTTCTGCGGGTGGACATTCTTGACCTCGGAGGAGGGTGCCTCTGCCACCTCCGATGCCGTGACAAGACTCCGGGTAAAGAAGGCGGGGCCCCATCTCCCCTTCCCCGGCAGCCAGCCCCCTGCCTCACCTCTCTACTGAGGCTTGTGCCCGAGACCTCTCCCTCTTGCTTCTTTGTGGGGATCTCCTTGGCCAGAAGGCTATAGGTGGTGATGACGATGTCATATGTAGAGAGGCTGTGTAGATATAACACAAGGCAAACGGTGAACGATCCCTCTGTGAGTGACGAGAGGCAGAGTTGTTCTATGAAAATGCCTATGGTTGAAGGAGAGATGGCTGAAGGAGAGATGGCAGAATTCACTCATTCATTCCTTCATCCACACAAGTGATTCTGGAGAGTAAGCTAGACTCACTTGGCTTCCTCATCTCTTATCGCTGATCATTTTTACAGTCTACTCACTGTAACTAGGACAGCCTCCCTCTTCGCTTCCAATGAGTCATAAAGGAAATAAAGCTGGGCTCGAATTAACCTTGATAATATCTGGCCGGTACAGAACGCAGGGAAGGGTGGGGAACTAACATTTAATAATGATTTGACATAGATGACGCTTAAGTCCCAGGTAAGTAAGACACTCTCAAAGCAGTTTGCCTTTCATCGTTGATACTTTCTTCTCTTTGTTCTAATGGATTTATAAAAACCCATGATCTAGCTTTGACATTTGGGTAGAATCATGCTGTAAACTTTCAGTTAACCTTGCCTACGCTCTTTACATGTAAAGATTCTTAATAATAGGAACAAATCTTCCTCCAAAGAAGCTTAATACTGTGCACCTGAGAGAACTTCCACCAACGCTTTTGATAAAAATGATATACCTAATTCAGAGAGGTAGCAATGACCACGTGTAGCCCTAGGAGCATATAAAATGTAACCGAGAATGATTCCCATCGGTCAACTAGGACACTCTGAATACCAAACCAGGCATAATCAAGTGCAAGTCCACTGAGATGCAATTTATTTCCAAACAGGAATCTAGAACAAAGGCAGGTCACTTCTGCTGAAGAAGTGTGTGGGCTGCCCCGGTACCCTCAGCCTGCTGAAGGGACTCTCCGTTGCAAGGGCTGGTGTTGGAAGGGTCCCCAATCTGCCAATCCCCCCCGAAAGGTTACCTACGTCCCTGTTCTTTAGGAGATAAAATCCCACTGCCAGCTTGGCAAGCATCCCACCCAGATTCTCATGTCATGATTAGGAACAGAAACCAAAACTTTCTTTAAAACCAAAAGGCAAAGACTAGGACTCAAATGAACAGCTGTGGAATTAACATTTCCTTTCCTCCTTCCTGATCATTCCTCCTCAAGGGTTCAGTAAAGTCGAATCCTAAACTCTTGAGTCTTAAACTTCTTAAATCATTCATGTGAAAAATATAGTCATAAAAATATAATCAGCCTATATCGACTAGTCATATAGTCTCTGTGAGATTGCGCTACTTCCAGTCACACTAACAGAAGAATATGAATTTGGAGTCAGAAATTCGCAATCATGATATAACTGTGACACAGCCTCTTCTACCAGGGAACGCTGTGGCTACCTGGTGGACAACTCAGCCGTCTCAGGCCTGCTCACACTGCAGCTTTTTGGTGTGGACAGCGACAAACATGTAGCAAAAGAACTCCATTTCCTCTCAAGAGGTGTCTCTTAATACAGGGGAAGGTTGTTTGATGATGAGAGTGTTGATTAAATGAAACCCCAGGGAAAGCAGGTACAGTCAGTATGGTCTGTTAGGCCAAGATGCTGAGGGCCTCCTAGTGACCACAACATTTCTGCACTTACACTTTTGCACGTTGATCCCGGTTTGGCCCATGATAGAGACAGATGCTTAGCTTGTGGTTGTTCACACGTTTCTCCACCTCCTTTTTCCAATGATGGATCAGGGAAGCCGGACAGACGATAAGTGTCCCATGGGAAATAAACTCAGTGGAGTCTCGAGAGGGGAAAAAATCAACACCTAGTTACACCCATGAAACAGCCCTTAACTTCTTAGAGGCATTACCTTTCTCTCAACTGACTTTATTCCTTCAATCAATATTTTTAACAACTGCTGCTCTTATTTCTACGCATAGCTTATATAGAATAGGAAATGAAAGAGATGGTCTTTTAACTCCAAACACTTAATCACTTCATATTTTCCCCTAAAAAGGTGTCAGACAGAGAGAGAGTCTAAAAAGGGAGATGAAAGTGGGCAGGACGTGACCTCAGCCTACAAAAAAGAACAGAGCACTCTCAGTGGCTGGAAGGCCGAAGCTGGGTCACACCCTAACTCGCCCTGGGCTTTATGGGGGAGTATTGTTATTGTTTTCTGAAAAGCATAACTTAGTTACATCTACATTAAAATATACATTAAAATATACGAAACCCTCTCAGAGGAGCAAACATTACTTTGGAACCAGATAGCGATTGGGTATTTGTACCACTGCCCTCATCCCTGCGTGCATGTGCAGGCGTGTGTGCACGCGTATTATGTGCGGGAACACATGCTGCTACTCCCCGCAGGCACACTGGATAGCGTTGCAGTGGTGGTCCTCGGAGGCCCTGGGAGCTGACCATCATGGGTTTTTTAACTGTCTAACCAACTGAGAAATGCACCTGTATACATGGCAACCTGCTTGGGGTGGTGTCTATAAATAATATACAGGACTTTTAAAGTGCTTATATAGTCATTATATTTTAAAAACAGAGACTAAAATAAAATAGAAATTGTCTAGCACCTGGGAGCTTCTGGAATTTCAGAAACATGGAAAATAGCTTCGGCTCTTGTGGCTAAAGTCTGAATTTGTGACAGATCCTCCTTAAAAAAAATAATACTTCGACTAATTTGGATCTATCCTATAGGTATACCCTCAACGTTAACAAAAATAATCATTATGTTTATACCAAGTTTTCTAGAGCCTTAGCTTTCCCCACAAAATTTCTCTACTCATAGGTCAAGCTAAGTGGATACTAAAAGAGAAAAATGACTTAAACAGTGTATCTGGCATCAGAAATGATACCACAGGGAAGTGGTCTAACACTAAGTTGCCAATAGATTAATTAAATATGACCAAAGATGTGCTTTTGTAGCTTGAAAGTTTCTACTCTCCACTGTCTCAAACGATGTAGGAGGTGGCGGGCTATGACGGCACTGAATACCATTTTTGGAAAGCCAGGTCACAGCCACGTTTTTGTCCTTTTCTTTGTTTTCCTCTTGATTCTTCTGGGTCAGGATGAGTGCAATCATTGTCAGGGTTTTTCCTAATCCCATATCATCCGCTGGGAGAGAAAAATAAAAATAGGAGACGTAATTACTCAGGGCAAAGAATCAACTCAGCTTCAAAAAAGAAATACATCCTACTACCTAATTTACTGGTGCTTCTGCATTTCCGGAGTTATGGTTAACTGGTAACAGTTCTCCATTCCCTTCATTTATTCACCAGCAAGAGGCCTAAATTAACAGTCCTTTAGAACTGTCATTGTGCCACTCACTGAACTTCCCAAGTTTACTATTTATTCCCTGTAAAATATTATCCCCATTTCACCAGTTTAAATAATCATTCTGACATAAGCAAAAGTATAATGTCTCAGCATGCATTCTGGTTCAAATCCTGGTTCTGCGGTTGTACAGAGAAGAGGTAGCACAGGTACCCGTTGAAAGCCCTGCTTCCAAGGCTGGCCCTTGGCTGGCGTCGGGGAACTCGCAGTGAGGAGAGGGGCTCCCCGTTTGTACAGACGACGTGGTTTATGCTGCGCACCCGCTTTCCCTGGGAGTGTGGAATTTACACAGCCCTGGCTGACACTGCCTAGGCCCCAAGCCTTCCACAAAAGCCTTGGGCACCGAGCCTCTAACAAACCTCCCTGGTTGGCAACATTTCGCGCGTGCTGTCACTTCTCACCACTGGGAGCATTAACTGTGTCCTGTGTGCCTCCCCTGGGAAAGGCCTCTGGAAGCCTGGGCCTGCGCTTCGCCTGGGCTTCCCCACTGTGCCTCTGCCTTTATTGACTTTGATTTTTATCAAAACTACTGTATGATTATTTTTATTTTGCAATACATTACAGCCATGAGCGTGACTCCATGCTGTCATCCACAGAGGGCATTTGTCATGCTTTCCAGAAACTGAGCACCTTGGGAAATTTTAGTTTGCCGCATCCCTAGTGCAGAGCCTGGAACACTTGCCACTGAGGCTGCCCTGCAGCTAAGGCACTGGCAACACGGCCTGGCTCCACACACCACGTACTCGCACAAGCTTCGATTTGGGTGTAAGCAACTTGAGAAAAGAGTTTCCCAAAGAAATCCTTTCTGCAGGAAGGGGTGGACACAGGAGGGTCTGATTTTGGGGTCGCAGTGCCTGATGGAGTAAAGCAGCCGTGAGTTCCCACAAGACACTGGCTATTATTTGGCTCTGGCCAGCGCTCCTAGAAGTCTGGTCTCCAGCCTGGCTCTCCACATCCCCCAGAGGCTCTGCGGGCCACGCAGAGTGAACTCCGTCTCCGCGTGATTGGCCAGAAGCGGCTTCCGCTGCCTGCAACCTGAGCCCGGCTGATCCTACAGCTGGGGATCCTGAGCACGCCGCTTAAGCGTTCTTAATCCGTTTCCTCATCTGTACACGAGGGCAACGACCCCAGAGTTGTTGAGAGGTCAAATGAAACAATACAACAACCTACTTGTTGGGTCTTTCCATGATACCAGACTCACCCAGAATTCCTCCTTGTGGCTTCTGACTTTCTCGCCACAGTAACCAGGCTAATGCCTGCTTCTGGTGCAGTAGCAAAGGGACCTGACAAAAGTAATGGCCAAAGGTTAAGCATGAACTCCTCCTGAGAGGCTCTCCTGGATCCTGCCTGGGTGCCACAGTCTACTCTTTTATTTTCTATAAGTAATCCTCCGAATATTCTGGATGCCATATGAGCAGCCTTTTTTATCTTCAGGTCCTTGACTCCAGCCTGTCACTTAGGGTATCCATCTGTATGGCCTGGTCTGCCCCAAACCGTGTGACTGATGCCTGTGGTCCAGCATGTCTATCAAGATCCCCCTCTCTCACCCTCAAGTGAGAGTCCTGGCTTGTCTGCTTCATCAGCCAACACCTCTGACCGGTCAGCCTGCTCTCTTTCACCAGCCATTCTGTTGTTTTTTTCTTATTATCTCTTACATTTCACTCTCCTCTCCATAGCCAACATCCCAATCTTCATTGCTAGCCATAATTTTCAAGAGCCCTTTAGTTGGCACCC
This sequence comes from Mormoops blainvillei, assembly GCA_004026545.1. Classification (NCBI taxonomy): domain Eukaryota; kingdom Metazoa; phylum Chordata; class Mammalia; order Chiroptera; family Mormoopidae; genus Mormoops; species Mormoops blainvillei. The sequence goes on from PVJD01007486.1 coordinate 18,980, forward strand.
CTCTCTCTAGTCTTTCCTTACTCCGATTTATCTTGTACTCCGTGACAAAAATAATCCTCATAAAACACCCCTGCTCCAAATTCTACAGTGATTCCACGTCTCCTGAGCTAGTGTGATCTACGTTCCTTCCCCAAAGCCAGGCTCCAAGCAAGGGAGCCTGCGCTCTTAGTAACGCACCCGTTGCTCCCAGCTCAGGTTCTGAGGGCACCCTGTCACCACTTATTCAAACCAATCTCCATCTCCCCCCTCTAACCACCACTCCCTGGGACTGCAGAGTCCTCCCACTATCTCCAGGCCTGCAGCTTCAAGGCACAAAGTGGGCAGGCAACAAGTAATTACTGACCTAGAGTGACTTTTCCTTTATTTCAAATCCCTTTTGCACTTTGTCTACAGTCTATGGCAACTTACAACGCACACTTTATCTTTGTCTTCAAGTCATTTTCTAATTGCTTCATGTATGTGGTGCATGCACTTTCACCCCAACGAGTTCTTTAAGAGCAGCAATTCCTTTGTATCCTTTTGGCTTCTACTGAAGGTCATTAAAAGACCCATTACTGCTACAGACATGGAGAGCTGACTCTTAAACAATGTGGGGTTTGGTCGTGCTAACGCCCATCCCCTCAAGACCCACATCTAACTTACAATCGGCCCTCCGCATATGAACTCCCAACCACGGATCAAAAATACAGCTGACCCTTAAACAATGCAGATCCCTTTAAATGCAGATTTTAAGTATAAGTGGACCCACACGATTCCAAAGGCACTGTTCAAGGTCAACTGTATAACTATGACTTTAAGAGAAAAGGTTCTTTTTATTTCTCACTGACAAACAGAAAAGGAGAAAACGGTGCCAGGGAAGCCACTGAAGCATGGTCTGTAGGAAACACATCAGAATGGCGCTGTGCTGAGCCGTCTCGCAGTGGCCACCCTCTCCATGGGCACGGGGACACTCCGGGCTCACCTTCAACCCAGCGGGGTCCTCCGCCGCAGCCGTCTCGCCAGGACATGACTCAAGTGACCGATGCAGCTCATCAATGGCTTCGCTCGTGATTTTCCATGCAGAGCGAAGGCGATCTTGGTTCGCAGTGCCTGTATGCAGACAGGTGTCACCTAAAGGGGTCACAAGTACCATGTCCTGGCTACAGCTGCAAAAGGCACTCTGTCATCTGTCAAGTGATGGAGCTGAATGGACTAAAATTCTTTTTAAAATTTATTTTCACCTACAGCTGACACACAATATTGGGCTAAAGATTCTTGCCTCCAGATTCTCCGAGCCCCACAGGCTCCTCTATCCCCATTCTGTTGCTGTTTTTTAAAATCACATAATAGAGGATAAAATAATAGAGAGTAAAATGAAAAAATAAGATAACCTATCATATTTTTAGATTTTTTCCCCAGCTTTGAAGACATGGCAGAGGAAAAGAAACGCCCATGAGTATTTTAGAAAGAAAAGGTCCCGTGGGCTGGGCACAAAGAGGAGTCGGCAACAGAAAAGGCCACGCGTGGTGAGCTTTAGGCAGACAGAGAGACCACCCTGGAGGGCACGGCACGAGCCGGTTGCCCTTTGGCGGGACCACCTTCTACTTCCTGCGGGAAGCCCACTCATTCTAGAGAACTTCTAGTGAAGTCCGTTAACAAATGCAGGCACCGCAGCTGGCTGCAATTTTAGGGATGAAGTATTCCAGTAAGAGGTTTCTAGACCAATAACATTAAAACCTTTAAATGTTAAAATGTTTTCAAAAGGAAAACTACTTTAATGGGATTTTTTTCCAAAACATATTATGTACTTTCTGACCATAATAATCTAACATAACTTAATTTTCCTCCAGGCGGCTGGGTCACCACTGTGAGTGCGAGATGACGCTGTCACACAGGGGCGCTCTCGAAGCAGTCCTGCCCCGCTGTGGCCACCGTGCTACTTTATTTAACAAGTGCATTCTCTCCATCTCCTTTTTGACTGACCTTAGCTTCATCTGGCACGGAGCCTGTACCCGCTCCTGAACTGCTGCTCTTCAACTTTCTGCCCTACCTTCCTCTTCTCCCTGTTTGCTTTCTTCTCCCCGGTCCCCTCTCTTCATCTCTAGAAGTTCCCCTGAGGGAGAAAACTGGCTTTGGTTTTGCGGGTCGCTGCCCACCTGGCTCCTGTCTCGCGGTCAGCACTCCAGCCGATCCTACTACATATCTGAGCCTCTACTTGGGATCTTCATTCTGCAGTTACTTCTGAACTCATTGTTTCCTGGAGAGTTTAGGATGGAAACACTAGCTACAGATGGGGTTACTGCTCTTGGTGGGCTATTGGTTATCGGTCTTTAGTCACATTGTTTCTCTGTTCTGCCTTAACATAGAACACATAGAAGGAAAACAAGTGTATCTGCTGGTCTCCCTACTTCATCATGAGAGCAGTTCAAGTTTTCGTCCACATTTACTAGGATGGTTCCTATGTGCCAGCTACTGGGCTGGCTGATCAAGGTCAGTGAACGAGGCGGACACAGGGGCCGCCCTCACAGAGGCCTAAATAACACCGTGCAGAGGTCGGCTGGGCATCGCAGTCTATCTGACAACTCAGGAATGGCTTCTGCCTTCGGGTGGGCACAAAGGCATCTACTAGTCAGAATCTGACCCCATAGGGGCAGCGATTCCCAGCAGGGCCAGACCCCTGGGTCTTACCTCCGTAGCACTGACTGGGCTGCCCAGCAGCTTCCCGGCAGGCACCCTTCAGTCCCAGGGAACCCAGGGGCTGCAGATCCTGACGCTGCAGGGGTTTGGGCGGCACCAAGTGGGGAGGGTCAGTGGTAGTCTTGGTGAAGTTACTCCGTTGTGGTACTTGAGTGTTACTCTTCTCATCAGCGTCTGTTCAAAAAACATGGGGAGAACAGATTCAAGTTCAGAAAAGTAAAGGAATTATGTGTTTCAGGTGAAGGCAAGAGAGTGGGATGACCACCATTCCAGTGGGCTGGGGAAGGCTTCCTAGAGAGTGTAGCATTTAAACAGATGCATAAAACAACGGGAAAGACAGCCGAGTGCCCAGGAAATAGGAGAAAGCTTTTATAAATTACAGACGTAATTTAAAAGGAAGCTCCAAAGCAAATAACAAAACGGGAAGATGAATGAATCGACACTCTTTATCAGGATGGCCTCTCCAATGTCTCCTGTAAAGTCCGTGCAGACTTCCGGCTCTGGGGCGCAGCCCATTTTACCTTGCTCTGGGGGGAGGGTGAGAGCACCAAGTGCTTCCTCCAGCTCCTGGATTTGCTTGAGCAACTTCTGGCCTTTGTCTGGAAGAGCCTTAACGTTCACCGATGCCAGTGTGCTCTGAAAGACAGGTCCAATAAAATGGGGCGCCCCTCTCAAGCTGTCAGAAATGCAGTGCTTCAGATTAAAATACCAAAACCTGAAGCTTTGAAATTAGGGTCTTTTAACTATGTGGAGGCCAATTTTTTTTTTTTTTAAGCCCAGCTGACTTACCAATCCTGAAAATACAAACACAAGGAAAGGCAGAAATAAACACCCACCTATACAGCTTTACTCTTATTAACATCTTTAATTTGTCTGTGGGGTCCCTAGCTGCCCTGAGTAAGCAGAGCTCTGACCTTCGAACCAAAGCACAAGTCGGCAGTTACCTTCTTTTGCTTCAGTTGTGTCGTGAGGTGCACACGTTGGGCTGCTGGGTCTGAAGGTTCTACCTTCTTGGAAACACCTGAGGCAGGAGACATTTTTCTTTGCGCAGTTTGACCGGGGAATTGAAGGTTCTCCTTCTTCTGTGAGTCCAGAGTCATGTCTAAGAGTAAGGCCCTCCCTGGCTGAGAGGAAACGAAAACAACATCATCTTCTTCGCTGTCACCACTGCCTGAGCCCACTTCTCGCCGCTCTCCCAGGGACGGCCCTGCAGCCAGCGGCGTGGACTGGGTGGCTGGTCCTTTCGGAGCGGGCGCATGATGGGCCTGCGACTGAGCCTGGAAACGGCCCTGAGGCAGCATCTTCTGGGTGGTCTGCACGCTCCGGTCATCCTTTGCCTTTGTCTCTCTAGCCCCCCAGCTCTTGGGCTGCTCCTTGCTGAGGTGTTCCCCTTCCAGGGGCTTGTTTACTGGGCTTTGGCTGCGAGCGATTTGAGGTAATGGCTTGGTTTCCCTTTCTCTCCGACGTTCCGATTCTTTTTGGACACAATGGTTCTCACCCTCTGGTTTCACCTGAGCAGAAGCAGATGGTTTTCTCGGATCATTACCATGGCACGGTTTGGATTTAATTTCAAAAGGGTTTCTTTTGTGCGTCCCTTCAGCCTCCTTTGCTTCACACGGGAGCTCTGTTTCCTCCCCCCGTGGTTGCTCTCGGCCTGCAGACTTTTCCTCTACCACCAGGCCAGGTGAGAGGTCCTTCTCCATCCAGCAGTTAGACTCAGGCCTCTGACCCTTCTTCTGACCCAAGAGCGGGTCTCCCTTTTCCCTTTGCTTCCTATCAGCCGTCTTTTCCTTATCTTCGCCTTTGATGAACTGTTCCCAGAGAGGTGGTTCTCGATTCTTGTCAAGTACCTTGAATGGGTTTCTCTGCCGAATGGAAGGATGATGAAACGGCTCAGGTGTAAGCCGAGGCTTACTGGTTACAGAAGGCTCTTTGGAATTAGGATCCTACAGGACAAAGAACATAATTTTAATATATTAAGGCAAACTTTATGTCTGGAATGCCTTTTTTTCAGAGGAAATGGAAACAGTCCAATATTTCTGAACATGCCTGGGACTATCTCTGCCTCTAGAAAGGACTGCATGCCAAACTCCTGAAGTATTTGTTTCTCAACGGGGACTTCCATGCTTGGTTCCTTCTCTGTCTACGCGCACTGCTTCCCCAGCCCTCAGCGAAATGTAGGGACGAAATCAGAGTGCTTTTCCAATGGCAACAGGCGCAATGTATACTTTTCATGAAAAACTGTTCCCTCAAGATGAACTCTTCCCCAAGGCAAAGTAAGGCCCTATGCTCACTTGGTTTGGCTTTAGGAAGGTTTCACTGCAGGAATCTAGAATCATAAGTTCCAGCTACCCCTCCATTAAAGCGAGTCTCGTCACCCCCTAGGTCTAGTTTCTCACGTGGTGGATATTTGTAGGCTCTCTCCCAGTTTTCATATTCTAGGAGCTTATAAATTATCCTCAGCTTATACTAATACCAAGGAGATATCACTCTATAAAAAGATGCTGAAGTTAGTCAAGTTAATTAAAATTTCCCCTAATTAAGAGAATACTGACTACATTTAAGGCCCCAGGAAATATTAAGGTAAATGAAATAGGAGACAGATAATTAAATCTTGAATATAACCAAGCAGTCCTTTGAATTAAAAGTCCCGACAGAGTCTACCTTCCTTAAAGAAAAGAACTGCCTTTCAGAGACAGTATGATGAAGACCGACTAGTTTATATTGTGCTTCAAGGTCTTTTCTGGGGATGCCACAGATTAAACAGTCTTAACAGAGCACCTGTGAAAACAGGTGAGTAACCCCTACCTGCCAGGGGACAGACCCGCACCACTGCATCCTCTCGGCCTTGCTTCTAGTACAGCGGAAGAACAATCTAATGAAGCATAAGCACAAATAATCGAGGCTGTGAAAATCCATTAAAACAAGGGATAAACTTGTTTTTAATCTAAGAAAACATTTTACAACTACTTGATATTGTTTTTGAAAGCACACTTGAAACCAATTACTCTTATGTGTAGCTTTAAAAATTCTCTATTGCTCAGGATATTTATAAGGCCGGAAAGTGAAATGGAGACGTCATGGTAACCAGGGTGTATGCGCTCCTTTGTTCTTTTTGCTCAGTAAAGAGAGACTGAGATGCAGACATTGACCAGCAGTAACTGCTAAAATCAGAAAAACAGCGATACCCCGACATTATGTGTCCCTGATGGGAAGCCGCAACACCACCTATAAAGTTAAAAACAAAACGAACAAACAAAAAACTAAGCCAAACCAAAACAAACAAAAGCTAACCTAATCTGGCCAAACCCCTAGATCCAACGACCAATTTACACGACAGGCAAACAGCAGAGAAACATATAAAACCGGAACCTGCAGATATAATCTGCAAAATCCACAAAGTGGGAAATGCCATATGACAAACAACTTGATTCCTCTAACAGATAAATTATAAGAAAAAAAATGATGGAGGGGAAACTTAAGACACTTAAAAGAAATATCAGTCAGCCCTGGCTGGTGTGGCTCAGTGGATTGGTGCGGGCCTGCGAACCAAAAGGTCGCCAGTTCCATTCCCAGTCAGGGCACACGCCTAGGTTGCCTTTTACATGTCCCTGTGGGGGACATGTAAAAGGCAACCACACACTGATGTTTCTCTCCCTCTCTTTCTCCCTCTCTTCCCCTCTCTCTAAAAATAAATAAATAAAATCTATAAAAAAGAAAAGAAAATAGATCCAGTCCCTCTCATACAAACTCAGCTTTCCCATTCAAGCCCACAACTTAAAAAAAGTGCATTAGTCTCTTTTTCTCACTACAACAGGATATTACATTGAACATGTATACTAAAATTTCTGAAATGCTTTGAATGCATGAAAATTCCAAGTACTGGCTAGTCTTAGGGAGCACTACTGCTTATCAACATAAATCAAGAACAAACTACTGCTGCTGTTTAAAGTGTATTTAGTACTTGAAATCTTTACTGAAAGAATATTTCATAAATAGTATCTATTTTAAAGCCCAAGCCATGTAGGCTTTCAGGAGCAGGGAAAGATCTGGAGAAAGAAGGGAGAAAACATTGCATACTGAGCATCCGCTATGTGCTAGGCACAGTGCTAAAATGCTTTACCTCACGTTGTTATTCAAATCAGTCTGGAGTGGCTTGTTTTTATTTAAGTTAAAAAGCTTGCTATGTTTATTAAGTTGTAAATTAACAAAGAAAGCAGAATTACATTCTCACAGAGAAAGCAAAAACTGATTCCACTCTGAAGAAAAATGTCGTTTCTGCAGTACATTAATTACTTTCCAGGACAGAGGCTACAAACAACAATGACAGAGGAAGCCAGGCCCCTTCAATTCTGTCTTCATCAGAGAAGGCACATCCTTCCTTCTTCCTCCCTTCTGACTAAAGGCTGACGGTCCAACCCAGCATCACGGTCCAGGCTAGGATTCTTCCAGGTTTCACAAGCACACCTTGTTGGTTCAAATCCCAGCCCTGTCACGTAATTAGTTCCGAAAACAAAGACACCTTATTGAACTGGCCCCTGTCGCAGTTTAATTTTCTGTAAAATGGCAAAAAACAAAAACAAAAAAACAAAACCTACCTGCTTCATTTGGTCACTGTGAAGATTAAATGCATTAACGCACGTATATTAAGAACTGAATAACAGCAATCATTAGTCCACCCCGGTGGCCACAGGGGCTTATTCCTATAACCACACTTCAGTTAATGGCCTGGGACACTTCCTTGTCCTTTTCTCTGTCCAAATTTTAAAGATCACTCAAGGTCAAGTTCAAGTCTGAGTTCCTCCACTTTCTTAGTAGCCTACATTAGCCAGGACCCCTTACTGTAGGTCTTAAGGTTACAGAAGCATCTGGCGTTTGAACACACCCAATTTGGCACTCTAACATGTGCAGAGAGGACTGGCCTGCTCAACACCTTCCTATGCCTAATTCTTATCCCAGTTCTGTCATAGGGCACTTAGAAATATGGGTTTGTTGCTTTTACACTAAAATCCAAGATGGAACAAAAATGGAAATGTAAAAAATGTAACTGTAAATGTCCTAGGGAAAAAACATATGACTATCTTTGTAATTCTAAAGTGAAGGCTTCTCTCAGCAAGAGACCTAAAACCCTGCAGCTGAGAGATAAATAATTCAGTAACTCTGGCTACAAAAGTTTTAAACTTCCATATGGTGAAAATACTATAAGCAAATTCTAAGACGAAAGGCAAATTGGGAAAAGTAATTGCTACTCATATTACAAAGGGCTAATATCCTTAACATACAAGAATTACTTCTATTGTACAGCACAGTGAGTGACACCCTACAGCACCTACTGGGTGCTGGCCTTATTGGTGGGGGCGCTTCAAGGGTTGGTGGGGCCTGAGGTGCTTCCGGCTCATGCCCTAATGCCTCTCTGTCGTCAGCCTAGAGAATCATAATCGTGCTAGATAGCATGCAGGCCCCAAAACTAGCCACACAAGGAATCTTTGCATGAGACATAAAAAGATTCACGTGTTATTAAAAATATTTTGAGCATCCCACTATAACCACTTGAAGAACTAAAATGTATTTTACTATTTATAGGCGAAAGAGTACTTCCACCCATTTTGAGCCCAAATCCTTGAGAACAAAAAGGAAAAGGGCTGGGGTTGGAGAGAGAAAAAAAAAAGAGAACAGGAACTCAGGAGCTCAATGACAATATCCCACATTTGTACCCCAAGGTGTGCCACTGTCATGTGGTGAATCACCAGGGCAGGGCAAGAGTTCTTTCCTCTGGTTCTACTGAGTGACTATCATAGCTTCCTTCACTGTCCACACAGAGGGCCGTGGCCAAGGGGGCGGTCAAACGCTGGTGAGTGGTACCCTCTGGTGTTTAAGCTGGAGAACTGCACACAAATGCAGACACACTCCAACGCTGGGAAAGTGGGGGTCTTAGCCTCCACTCGGTTCCCACCTCCATTACTCTGCTACACAGTTTCCTATTCAGGTTAAGCTTTAAATGGAGGGGTGTTAATTAATTCAAGGATATGTAAAGTACCTTAAGTTCTTGAAAACAAAACCCAGCCTGGGGAAAGGAAAGGCTATATACATTCCCTGAGGTCATTCTCCAGAGTAAGGGAGTTCTAGCTGTCTTACTGTCTGCAAAGGAAGTCATCCTCCATAAGCCTGTCTGTTTCTGCTTAATTTTCCAGCCTATCCCACCTATCTGGATACATCACTGTTGTTGTTGTTTTTGGTTTTTAATTTGTTGTGTGGTACAGAACTGCATTTGTCCTAAAACAACCTTTTTAAAGCTCTAGTAAGTCCTTCCTAGTAATTCTGTTCTAGATTTGGGCTGAAAGAATTATATTTAGCATATATTTTTTTCTATTTTAAAATAATGATCACCTCTCAGTTTCCTGTACCTCGCGTGAAAGATATTAACGATAAATTCCCCAAATTCTATGTTTAGCCGAGACCTTTCTTCAGAGCTGCACACTCACTCTTCTAGCTGGTTTCACACACACACATAGGACATGATTAGTCCTGAACTCCCTGTGTGACATGTCCCAGTCCTCTCCTGATGGTACCCGTCCTTACCATCTTGCTAACCGGTAGGCCCATCATCCACAAACCCCAACTCAGCAACCATTTACTGAGCACTGACAATAAGCCAAACACCACCGCCACTGCCTCAGTCCAAGCCCATGTTTCATGAAGGTTGGGTCCCAGCCACGCCACTTCATAACCGTGGGAGCTCAGGTTCCTCTCCTAACCTCTCCAAGTGTTTCCTTATCTGTCTGTAAAACAGAAATACTGAAACCTGTCACAGCAGAGTCTACGACAATAAGAGAGGGTAAACATGCTATGTAGCAGGCGTTCATAGTGGCTATTAACTCAGTGGTCCCCTTGCCTCCATTGTCTTCGCGTTCTAATTTATATTCCCTTGTTCTTTTCACCCTGGCTGGTGTGGCTCAGTGGATTGAGCACCGGGCTGCAAACCAAAGGGTCACCGGTTTGATTCCCGGTCAGGGCACATGCCTGGGTTGCAGGCCAGGTGCCCAGTGGGAGGCGCATGAGAGGCAACCACATATTGATGTTTCTTTCCCTCTCTTTCTTCTTCTCTTCCCCTCTGTCTAAAAATAAAACAAATAAAATCTTTAATTTATCCTCCCTTGTTCTTTTGATGCAAATTGAGTAAAAAGTTCTTCAATGGTTTCCTGCTGCCTAGAGCAGTGTTTCTGCCTGGTAGAGGGCCCCCAGGAGCGTGCCAGTGGCTTCAGGGGTCAGGTGGACACCCTGATTCCATGTACTAGAAGTTTACTAGCCCATCTCTATTAGCAGAAAACAATAGAACAGTGAAATTTTCAAAAATTCCATTTACAACAGCATCAAAAAACATAAACATTGATGACTAAAATTAACAAAAAGGGTATAGACCTCCATAATAAAACTATTCAACAACACTAAGAGAAAATTTTAAAGTGATAAATAAATATACCATGTTCATGAACTGGAAGTTCAATATTAACATCAGTTCCTCCACAAATGATCTATATAGATTCAGTGCGATCCTGACAAGGCTTTCTGAGGCAATTAAAAAAGTTGATTCTATATTGTATATAGAAATGCAAAGGACCTAGAATAGCCAATCTTGAAAACTAAAGTTAGAAGAGGCACGCTATCTTATCTGATTGTGTAATGATAGGCAAAGGGATCAGTGGAACAGGTTAGTAAGTCCAGAAACAGACCCACACAAGTGACCAACAAATTTTTTTTACAAGCCTTTCTATGGAGAAAGAAATGTCTTCAAAAAACAGTGCAGAGACAATTGAATAATAGTCATTTAATATTACATGGAAAAATAAACTTCTACTCTTGCCTCATAAGATACCCAAAATTAATTTGAGGTAGGCCATAGATAGGCTAAACAAACAAACAAAAATTATAAAACTTCTATAAGAAACCAATGGAGAAAGCTTGTGATATTGGGTAGGCAAAGATTTCTCAAAGAGAAGGAAAAAAAGCAGAAACCATTAATATATAATAAACTGAACTTCATAAAAATTAAAAACTTCTGCTTTTCAAGATAGTTAAGAAAATGAAACCACAAATAGGAAAAAATAATCATAATACATATATCTGCCAAAGGACTTGTATAGAGAATGTATAAAAAAACTCCTCCAACTCAACAGCAACAACACAAAAAAAACCCTACAATTTTTAAAATAGGCAAAAATCCCCAAAGCCATACTGTCTGATTCCAGTTATGTAATATTTTTGAAATGGAGATCAGGTTCATGGTTGCCAGGAGTACAGGGGGAGCAGGAAGGAGGCAGGTATAGTTATACAACAGTAACAGGAAGGTTCCTGTGGTAATTGAACTGTTCAATATTTTGACTGTGGTGGTGAACACATGCAACTACACGTGATAAAACTGTATATAACTACCTGGCTGGTGTAGCTCAGTGGATTGAGTGTCAGCCTGAGAACCAAAGGGTCGCAGGTTTGATTCCCCAGTCAGAGCACATGCCTGGGTTGCAGGTCAGGTCCCCAGTAGGGGGTGCACAAGAGGCAACCACACACTGATGTTTCCCTCTCCTCCCTCCTTTCCCCTCTGTCTAAAAATAAAATGAATAAAACCTAAAAAAAAAAGAAACTATATATAACTAAATGCATATATATTTAGTATAAGTAAAAGTATCTTTACAAAGAAGATCAGTGAATTGTATCAATATCAGTGTTCTACTTGCAGTATTATACTAAATTTTGCAAAAATGTTACCATTAGGTAAAATCTACAGGGGATCTCTCTGTATTATTTCTTATAACTGCATGTGCATCATCTCAATAAAAATTTCAATTAAAAAAATGGGTAAAAGATTTAAACAGATACTTTACCAAAGAAGATACACAGATGGCAAATGAGCACATGAAACAAACTGCAGAATTCAAAAATAGACTTCAACTCAGCAACAACGAATGAATTACTGATACACACAACCAGATGGAGAATTTCACAGATACTGTTACATAAAAGAAGTCAGACAAGAAAAGAATGCATACAGTATGAATCGAAACAGTGGTTGCCTATGGTGGGTAAGGAGATTAACTAGAAAGGGGTCCAAAGGCACTTAATGGGGTAAAAGAAATAGTCTATATTTCGACTGGGGTCTTGGTCATACATAGGTGTATATACATCTCTCAAAACTCAACCAGTTGAACACTTCAGATGCGTGCACCCTCTGCCCTGGCTGGTGTGACTCAGTGGACTGAGTCTTGGCCTGCGAACCCAAAGGTCGCCAGTTCTATTCCCGGTTGGGGCACGTGTCTAGGATGCAAACCAGGTCCTCAGATGGGGGCACGCAAAAGGGAACTGATCAGTGTATCTCTCGCACATGGATGTTTCTCTCCTGTCTTTCTCCCTCCCTTCCTCTCTCTGAAAATAAAAAAATAAAATCTTAAAAAAAAAAAATCTGTGCATCATCTTGTGTGCACAGCTCAATTAAGAAAAAGAGTAAAACAGGCTGTATTCAGGTTTGTAAAAATTGCAAAGATGGCACTTGAATGCCTCTATTTTGGGGGCGTGGGAGCGGGGTCAATCCAGAATATATAAACTCCAAACTGCACAGAATATCATATAACGACCACCACACCTGGTCCTTGCCTTCCTGGCCAGCGTTCTGAAGTCTCTACTCAAACATAGGCTAAAATACTACTGAACCAAATGCTTGTCATTCCCTGTTACTTTGTGAGTCAGTACCCTAACACTGGGTATTAATCAGTTAAATATGATCCCTTCCTTGTGACTTCTGACTTATCTTTCAATACTCATGAGAAATATCATGTCATCTATATAGACTTTCCTGGCCTTCCTCTGAGTTCCCATAAAAAAGGCAACTAGCTTTTATTGAGCACTTAACATATGTTAGACATTTTTACACATTACCTCATTCGACTACCAGAATGAGAAGGTTGACAAGTTACTGCAAGTTAATGACCACTGGTGGGCTGATGTTATTGGTTACTTGAGAGCTGAAGGGGAACAAAGGTGAAGCAGTTTAATCTTGAAATTTTGTTGTGCAGTAAGAAAGTACAGCTCAGAAGGTATTCAATAAATATGGAAATACTGGTCTTGCTTTTTTTTTTTTTAATGAATTGTTAATAAAGAATTGCCCATCCTAGGAAAACACACCTGGTTCTAACTCTTCCAGGCAAGAAAAAAAAAGAAGCCAATACACTTAGATGATCCTTTGGACTTACCTATAGTCTTTCGTGTCCTTTGGTGGAAGTAAGCCCTGAAGCTCTACCACAAAGCCCTCATGCAATAAACAGTGAGAAACAGCAATGCTAGAGGAAAACAAAAAAAATGAAATTTTGTTGCAGGAGGCAAAAAAAGTCAACATCTTAAAATGAAATCCAAACTGTGGGTTTTAAACTTAAAGAGTCCATGTATGACTTCCACTGAGTTTGTAAATCCCATATATTTTTAGGTCTCTGTGCACTCTCCTGGGGAAAGGATCCACAGCTTTAATGTTTTCCCACTCCCCCAAATGACTGACAGTCAATACCTTTTTCCTGATAACTTTAAAACTGTACTGTGGTGTGGACCTTTCCATTGTGAGGCTCCAGGAATGCCTGAAAAATGCGAAGGACTGGCCGCTACTGTTCAATGGTTTCTTTCTTCTGTCACCCTTTTCCCTTGAATAGCCTGTTTGCTGTCACGCAGTGCTGTCCATATGCCTACTCTAGCAACACACCCTACTTGGTTCATACTTGGCATAAATTTAACTCCCCTCTTCCAGCTTATTATGAGAGAATTTATTTGACATTGAGAATAAATAAGTTTAAGTGAAGAGCTGCCATACTTTACTCTCCTATGACCTGTGGTACTTTATTTATTTTGCTTTTATTCTACTTACCAGACATGTCCCAAATACAGCAAGTTTATTAAATTACTGTCTTAAAGTCAAATATGATTGTACTAGTTTGTATAGCAGAACGTTTGCATAAATGACACTCTATATAAGGGTATGTCCCTTTTAACATAAAATCGAGTCTTATACTACCATTAATGTTTAATTCCTACTAATATGAACATGCTTTCCTGTTTCATGAAACTTGAGCTAGATATGGAACCTAAGAAGCTCAGTATAGAAATCAGAAATAAATAGTAAACGCTAACATAATATGCTGCTGATAGTTTATTTTTGGTTGATCTCTTCTATTGTAAGAGTTGACAGTTTTACTCAAAATCACTTTGTATGTAATTAAAGTGGATCCCTGTAATTTCTTTCAAATAAAAAACTTGTTAGAGGGCTAAGAAAATATTTTCTTGGAAAAGTTAATATACATGTTTTAAAAAGTTTATTTTCTAGTTGATATCCATTACCGTGTGCTTTACCTGATCTGTAGAAAAGTTATTTTTCTCTAACAAGTTCGGTAGAGAGCAGGAAAAAATGTTTAATGAAGCGATAGTTTTCAAGTTCATTAGAGACTGTGTTGGCACTGAGAAAACATCCTTTGATAACAATATTAACTTTTCTCACTTGAAAGAAGATGCTTAATATTTCTGGGTCTCAACTTTCAATTTTGTAAAATCAGATATCTGATTTTCTTTCACCGTTAATCCATAAAGTAATTTGTTTCTTTGGATTTTCATTCTCACCACTTAAATCCTATTTTTAGATGGGGCCATCGGAGTGTTTTAACCTTCAACATTAAAAAACCAACTGGGCCTAAAACTAGTACAACGTAAGGACCAACTATTTTCTACTTTGCCAATACGGAGGCCCTCACTTAAATGGGGCGAGATGGGCTGAAGTGGGGAAAGGTCCGAGCAGAAGTTGCCTAGGCCTGACACATAAATAGAAGCCCAGAGCTGGAAAGGACCCGAAGGAGCCAGATGTAGCCTATCCTCCACTACACAGCTCTCGGCGCCAAGGGGGTTAAGTAACCAGCCTCGGGTCACACAGCAAGCAGGCGCAGAGCGTCTTCCGGAGACGGGACGCAGTCCTAGGATTACCGACTACTTGCAGGGCCCTGGCTCCGCAGACCAAAGGCCCCACCGCTCCGAGTCCCAGTGATGCCGGGCGCGGAGAGCCGGCGGCTCCTCCCCGGAGGCCCCGCGCAGTCGCACCGAGTCGTGGCCCAGACCTACTCAGTGGCCTGCACGAAGTTGCATGCGTCCGACCGGCACACGTAGAAGCTCCTTCCTTTATTCGGGCCATCCTGGACGCCGGTCTTTAGAAAGCACAAGGCCCCTGAGAAGAGAAGGTCGACCACAATTATTCCGCGATAGATTGACAGACCCCAACAGACCCTAGGACCCAGGCCCCTCACCGTGCTCTGGACACCTAACTAATTCCATCGCGTTCTTTCTCGCCTCTTTCCCGAAGTCCTGTGCCACCACCTGCTTCCGTCTTGCAGGACCAGTCAACGTCCTTAACCCCACCCTCTAGCTATTATCAGCCAATCACACGGGAGGTTCGCTCACCTCCAACCAATCATAGCCATCCTCAGGCTTGGCGCGCGCCGATATTAAATAGGAAGCTAAGAGGCGTGGGGGACGATGGCTTGGGCTGGGGGCCGTAGCTGACGCCGGAGGCAGGCTTAGAGGCTGGCGGGGCCTCACGGGAGAAGGAGGCTTCGCTTTGCAAGTCCTAGAAGAGGGACGGGTGGGAGTAGAACCTGGACAACTCCGATTTCCATTTAAGTCCCGCGGTGGCCCTGGAAGAAACACGGATTTTCAATACGCTGCGAGGAGCGTTGCAAAGAAGGCTCGCTCCTCCAGGTGGCGGAGAACGCCTGGAGCTTCCCAGCCAAGCCCGGTCCGGGGCCTGGCGCGCGTGGGCACTCTGCCGCTGTGCTCGGTCACGGTCACTGGGGAGGAGAAGCCTGGGGAAGCGGCCATCGCAGGAGGAGCCGCAGAATTTGCCGTGCTGGAGCGGCGGGGGCGAGATGGGGTGCCGGAGAGAGGAGATGGGGGCGTCCTTTAAAGTTGCGTAGTGAACTGACAAGTCTGTCACAGAGCAGGCATAAAGGACCCCACAGCAATCCTTTAAATTTGCGTAGCATTTAAGACTTCACGGAGTGCCAACACATACACGTCTCTAGACTCGACAACCTGGCGAGATGGGCAGCATTTGACGGAGGAACCTCGAGGCTCAACGAGGTTTCAGCGACTCACCCAAGGTCCTAGAATCAGTGAATGGGTGACCTTCCGACAGGTGCCCAGGGGACCGCGCTGCTGCCTTCTGTGTGTAGGGAATGTTCTCTAGACACTCCGTAGTGTAGGAGCCCTGAAATTATCTTTGGTGAAGGGAAATTTTACTTTGTACTTTTTGATTGTCAATTTTTTTGTACTAGTATGCTCTGGTAATATTAAAAATTGAGAATGAAAGCAAATAAAAGGGGAATGTATTTGAAATCATAATTAAATCTATTAGTTAACAAAACGGGAGGAACAGAAATCAGACAATGCAATAGAGATGGCTTCATATTACAGCTATTGAGGACTATGTGGCCACACATATGATGTGGCACATGCTACTGTACTTAGTGGGGACAGTAGGACAGAAGATGTAATGTCTAGGAAATTTGGGCTATATGATAAAAGTAAATGTCATGGGGGTCTGGAAGAGGGAAGACAAGTCTGAGGTATCATTTATTAATTAAGCAAGTACATATTAAATAGCTTTTTTGTGTACCCATTGTGGACTGGGTGCTTGAGAAATGTAGAATTAATTTACACACACACACACACACACACAAAGTTTATATATAACAACTATTCTAAACACAAGGAGCTTACTCAATATTTGGTAAAGACTGAACACAAATATCAATACAAAATAGTGGAATTAACAGTAAACTCTGTGGGGCTAAAGATGTGCCTGGAACCAAAGTACAGTTAGTTTATATATAACTACCCCTCTGAAACACCTATAGATAAACCTAGAGATAAGACGGGAGCAAAAAAAACCAAACCAACAAATAGGTAAATGAAGGCATTTTCATTATTCCCAGATCATAATTATTGCACTGAGAGATTTTTAGGTATATACTTAATAGAAGTTCTGTTGAGAGAAGCAGACCATGAATACTGGATTTGCAGGAAGAGAGGCATCATAATTTAATTATTTTTTGAATACTATGTCTTTGAAACAAGACAAAATCAGATCCTCTTTAAATATCCCTCTCAGGGAGAAGCTCTTCCTCTGCAAGTATCCCAGCCAATATCTCAGGTCCAAACTCATGAAAATGGGCTCAGCCAGACCACAGAAAGGGGATATTTCTTCCATAAATCTGTGACATGCTAGATCAAAGTGTTTAGGCTCTTGACAGTTTATCTCACCTAATCATAGTCATAAGAGTGAAAAAACAATTAAGTTTGTCACTGGGTGAAGGGTGGCCCTAATATTGGCATAAACTATAATGAATTATATGATATACACTTTTCAAAATATACACATAAATTAGGGTATGTGTATTAACTTTTATTCTTCATTCATATTTTTAACTTATATCCTTAAATAGCTTGCAGACCTGCGAAGAGACCATTGGAGAATATGCTGTATGGACCTCTATTTTCAGTCAAGTTGAGAGTTTGAGTTGGTTTTTCTTTAGAGCTTAGTTTATTCAGAATGAATGCCTAGGCTAGATCCTAGCACTAGATGGTTTAAATACACAGGTTAATGATACAATAAATTCTTTCCATATGGGGCTGGTCAAATGCAAAGTATGCCATGGGTTTGTTCTAAAACTGGATTCAGTAATGGCTGCACAACTATATAAATTCACTAAGACCTAGAACTGTACACTTTAGATAGGTGAATTCTATGGTATCTAAATTATCCCTCAATAAAAGATGCACAAAATAAAATGAAACAAAAGATACAATGTATAAGCAATGTCAAAATGTCTTCATGGAAAATAAGAGCAAAGGTTGATTATCTAAACCATTTTGACATCCTAAGGGAAGAAAATGGTAAAGAAGTAAAATATTAAAAATTCTTCCATTTTAGATGATGGAGCTCCTTAAGTAGACTGGTTCTGCAACCTATAAAATGAAATCCAGAGTGGTTCAAATACACTCATTTTAATTCTTGGGAAATGAAAGAAACATATTCCCTCTGGTCAGCATTGTGCTGGCTGGCGTATACGAGGTCTGTCCAGAAAAAGTCGAGCCATTGTTACCTCATGAGAATGGTTTGCACGACATCCACGTAAACCGGCAGCCAAGGAGAGTGGACTGGAATGCTCATGCGTGAACAATGACGGCTTCACTGTACTAGTCACTGGGGACAGCAGATGTCATTCAGTGAGCATGGGTACTGTGGGGCCAGCGCATTCTAAATGACCGAGTGAGTAGAGCAACGAATCTGCATCAGATTTTACATTAAGCTTGAACATTCCTCCATGGAAACTATCTGGATGATTCAGAAGGCCGCAGCTATGCGCAACTGGTGATTGGCGGCTTCATCATGACAATGCTCCCACTCATACATCAGTCCTTGTACAGAGTTTTTTGGTGAAACATCAAATCACCCAGGTGACTCAGTCTCCCTGCAGCCCAGATTTGGTACCCTGTGATGTCCAGCTTTTCCCAAAACTAAAATCACCTTTGAAAGGGGAGAGATTCAGACTGTTGATGAGATTCAGAAAGATACGACGGGACACCTGATAGCAACTGGGAGAAGTGTGTGAGGTCCCAAGGTGCCCACTTTGAAGGGGACTGAGGCATCATTGTCCTATGTACAATGTTTCCAGTATCTTGTATCTTCTTCAATAAATGTATTTTTCATAGTACATGGTTGGATACCTTCTGAACAGGCCTCATATAAACATGTCAGACATCAAGAAGATACAAATGGTAAGAGGCTCAGCTAGAACAGTCACCCCTTGACATCCCTGTCACTGTATTGTTTAAAAATAATCAGCGGTGCTAAGTTTCAAGTTATTTGTAAAATTCAAACTTCTATGCAAATTTTACCTTTATTTATTATTTTAAAAATTAAATTATTCAGTGTGTTTTCCAATTACTTGGTAACCTAAATATTTTCTGAGTTTATATCCCTCTGGGTTTTGCTCATTGCTTTGGGATGAGGTAGAGAAGGGTAACTAATTTTATTTTTATAATTATATTTTATTGCTTATGCTATTGCAGTTGTCCCAATTTTCCCCTTTTGCCCCCCTCACCAAGCACCCCACACTCCCTCATGCATTTCCCACACCATTGTTCATGTCCATAGCTCATGCATATAAGTTCTCTGGCTACTCCACTTCCTATACTGTACTTTACATCCCCACGGCTATTCTGTAGCTACCTATTTGTACATTTTAATCCCTTCACCTCTTCACCTATTCCCCCATATCCTCTTCCTCCTGGTAACTATCAAAATGCTCTCCATATCCTTGATTCTATCTCTGTTCTTCTTGTTTGTTCAGCTTGTTTTTTAGATTCCGTTCTTGATAGATATGTATTTATTGCTATTTTATTGTTCATAGTTTTGATCTTCTTTTTCTTACATAAGCCCTTTTAACATTTCTTATAATAATGGTTTGGTGATAATGAACTCCTTCAGTTTTTTCTTGTCTGGGAAGCTCTTCATCTGCCCTTTGATTCTAAATGATATCTTTGCTGGGTAGAGCAATCTTGGCTGTAGGTCTCCGTTTTTCATGACTTTGAATATTTCTTGCCAATCCCTTCTAGACTGCAAAGTTTCTTTTGAGAAATCAACGGACAGTCTTACGGCAACTCTCCGGTAGGTAACTAACTGCTTTTCTCTTGCTGCTTTCAAGGTTCTTTCTTCATCTTTAACCTTTGGCATTTTAATTATGATGTGTCTTGGAGTGGGCATCCATCTTTGCATCCATCTTGGTTGAGACTTTCTGTGCTTCCTGGACTTGCATATCTATTTCCTCCACCAAATTAGGGAAGTTTTCTTTCATTATTTTTTCAAATAGATTTCCAATTTCTTACTTTTTGTCTTCTCCTTCTGGCATCCCTATGATGTGAATGTTGGTACCCTTGAAGTTGTCCCACAGGCTGCTTACACTATCTTCTTTTTTTTTTTTTTGGATTCTTTGTTCTTCTTGTTCTTATTCATTGTTTTTTGGTTCCTTATGTTCCAAATCATTGATTTGATTCTCAGCTTCATCCACTCTACTGTTGTTTCCCTGTAAACTGTTCATTTCAATTAGTGTATCCTTCATTTCTGACTGGACCTTTTTTATGCTGTTGAAGTCCTCACTAGGTTCTTTGAGCATCCTTATAGCCAGTGTTTTGAACTCTGCATGTGAGAGATTGCTTATCTCCATTTCATTTAACTCTTTCTGGAGTTTTGATCTGTTCATTCATGTGGGCCATGTTTCTTTGTCTCCTTGTTTTGGCAGCCTCCCTGTGTTTGTTTCCATGTATGAGGTAGGGCTGCTAAGATTCCCTATCTTGGTAGTGTGGCCTAATGTAGTACGTGTCCTGTAGGGTCTCCCCTATCGCCCAAGCTGGGAACCCAGGGTGCGTCTTTCATGTGGGCAGAGTACACCCCCCTCTTGTAGTTGAGCCTTGGTTTTAGTTGGCAAGTCAATGGGAGATATTTTCCTGAGCCTGTTAGCTGCAAGAATTTCCGGTGACTACTTACCACAAACCCCTGCCGTCAGTGGAGGATTAGCTATGCAGGGACAGGATGGTTGTTCTTTGATGTGGTCTATGGCTGTCCACTGGGTGTGCAGGCTCTGGGGTTTCCCAGGTGGTACAGGTCAAGGTCAGCCCCTACCTGTGTTTTGCTCAGGGCCACCCTGCCTGAGCTATAAAGCAATCTGAGATGGCTGCTACTTGTGCTGGGCTTGGAGGAGATTCCCAGGTAAAGCCAAGATGTGAACCTAGGTTTGATGCCTCTAGTGCCAGGCCTGGGGTCATTTAGCAAGAGGTATGAGGGCTGAGGGCTCACTGAGGTCATCTGTTCCTTGTTTGAGAGAATTTAAGAAGTTGTGAAGTATGAGCCAAGGCCAGCCATTCATATGGACAAGTCTCTAATAAGAGCTTGGGTGGGTCTATAAGTTGGGTGGTACAGAGTCTCAGGGGATCTCTAGGGTGGAGCCAACAGTGTTAGCCAGGTTGATGGAGTCTCAGATATGGCTGCTGGCTCTGTGGCTCTGTTGGGGGAGGTTTCAGAAAAGGGACAATGGCCTTTGCCCACTTTTCTGTCTCAGAGAAAGCTGTCCCCCAGTTCTCACCTTGCTGCCAGATACTTCAGTTCCTCCTTGTACTCCACTGGTGCCTTTCAAGTTGCTACCCTGATGCTGGAACTCAAAGGGAGTGAGTTTGAGTAAGTCTGTGTGTGGGTTCTTTAAGAGGAACTGCTTGGGACTCCAAAAGTTTCTTCCACTGACTCAATCCCCACTGGTTTTTGCAGCCAGAAGTTATGGGGACTTATCTTCTTGGCATTGGAACCCTGGGCTAGGGGGCCTCGTGTGGGGCTGGGAGTGCTCAGTTTCGTGATATCCCTCCCGAAATTTTATCCACTACACATGTGGGACCAGCCCGTTCCACATCTCCACCTGTCTTATCGGTTTGGATGGATGTGATTTCTTTAATTCTGTATCTGTCAGACTTCCATTCAACTTGATTACTGATGGTTCTGAGTGATGGCTGTTCTACAGTTTAGCTGTACTTTTGATGTGGTTGTGTGAGGAGGTGAGCCTTGTTTACTTATGCTGCCATCTTGACTGGAAGTCTCTGGTAACTAATTTTAAATAATAAAGAGTTTTTTCCCATGAGGCACATTATTACTATAGGGAAACATCATTGTAGCCTAATTTTTTCTGAGGTGTATTCTAAGTGTTGTTACATGCATTCTTAGTTCTCACAACTATCCTGAAAGTGGGTATTCTTTTATCCCCATTTTAAAGCATAAGTTTCCAAAGTTTAGAGTCCTTAGGCTCTGCTCCTGACCACTATCTTGTGGAGCCTCTCTTTGGACTTTGGAATCAGATAGATTAATTTTTCCTGGCTCTAAGTCACAAAGCTGACACCAGGAGATGGGAACTGGAAAGCCATTTTTCAAGATTTCCAATTCAATTCTTGGCACTATAGTATTTTTATGAAGCATAAGTTATTCAGTGATTCCCTCAGATATTTCACTTACCCTTAGCCAAGCACTCAAGATAATTGTGGTATTACAGACAAGGCTTAATACAAGAAGAAAAAACAAAATCCTGCCATTTTATATATGACCACTAGGTAGCAGCATATTAACATAAAAACCACTGGAGGCTCTCCTCTTCAGTGTTTAGCTTGTTCGTTCGTTTGTTTTGCCTAATGGTGAGTAATGGTAATTCAATTTCATTTCATTGTATACCTTTCCAAAAAAATGACCATTTTAAACTTGTCCTCTAATATTAGGCACAGTCAGGATAATACGACAGTGAGAACAAATCTGGTTATAATTTGAAAACACAAGAGATTTTGCAACTTCTTTTGTTGTTCCAATATTTTGTAGTATTATCCGGCTCCGAATTTCACTGGTGTTAAAATTATATCCCTAATAATAGTCTCAGCACAAGGCAACCACTGATCTGCTTTCTGTCTTTAGAAATTTGCCTTTTCTGAACACTTCATGTAAATGGAGTCACACAATTTGTAATCTATTGCCTCCATTTTCTTTCACTTAGCATAATGCTTTTTAGGTTCATTCATGTTTTAGAGCATATATCAATATCTCACTCCTTTTCATTGCTAAATAGTATTCCATTGTATTCATTCACCAGTTGATGAATAACTGGGTTGTTTTCCCTTTGGGGTTATTAGAAATAATGTTTTCATGAGCATTAATGTACCCATCTTTATACGGGCTGTTGTTTTCATTCCTCTTCGGTAGATACCTGTGAGGGGAATCGCTGGCCACACGGTGAGTTTATGTTTAACTTTTTCAGAAATTGCTAAACTGTTTTTCAAAGTGGCTGTATCATTTTATATTCCTACCATTAAGGTATGCAGATTCCTGGATCTCCACTTCCTCAGCAACGTTCATTATTGTCTGTTTTTAATTATATTCATTCTAGCAGGTGTGCAGTGGTATCTGATTTGGTGGTTTTAATTTGTATTTCCTAATGACAGCTGATGTTGATTTTTTCATGTGCTTATTAGCCATCGTCTTCCCCTTCTTAAATGGTCTTGAAAGGCTTTTTCCTTTAAAGGCTTGTATGGAATGTAAACTAAAACCTAAATTAAAATGACATTAATTGTTGCCCTGGTTAGGTGGCTCAGTTGATCAGAGGGTCATCCCACACACCAAAAGTTTGTGAATTTGGTCCTTGGTCAGGACACATACCTAAGTGGCGGGTTCGGTCCCCAGTTGGGGCATGTGCAGGGGTCAACTGATCGATGTTTCTCTCTCACATGGATGTTTTTCTCTCTCTTTTCCTTCCTCTCTCTCTAAAATCAATAAACATATCCTTGGGTGAGGATTTAAAAAAATGACATTAATTGTTATTAATCCAAGGAGATCAAAGAAATAGTGACGGTTAGTATAAAGTAAACAAAATTGCATACTTACTATGCGTATAGTCATGTGAAAAATATTTTAACCACCACAAACTACTTCCTTTGAAGACTATATATTTACATATATTTCTATACCTCTGAGAGGTTGGGTTGGGGGATCAATGTAGTTTTAATTTCTAAAATGTGCACATATTGCTCTTACGGTTTTTTTAAAAGTCCGACAAAGACATTAAAAGCAGATGCATAGGAAAAATAGCAGAGCGAATGAACCAAAATAATAAGAATGCTTATTTAAGATGATAGGATTACTGGTGTCTTTTATCTTTCTTTCCATTTTTTCTACACAGCAGGCAATGTTACTCTGCTGTCGGCAGCAGAGCAATTATAGGACCTACATCCGCACACCTGCACTGCAGCACCTGTTAAACTCCTTTAGTTATCAGTCATGCTAATCTTGACCATCCTATAATTAATATTTCTTTTATTTTCTTTATTCCTCCCACCCCCTCGGGGTATCAGATTTCAAATTTTATAGCAACACATCTTTCCCTTTTCCCTTAACTCTATACTAGTTATTTTGCTTAATGTCAATCTTATCCTCAATGCTAATTCCAAACATTTCTAGAAAGTAATGCCACTTCTCATTTGTTCCCTAAAACCTTTGCCTCTTTAGAAATGGCAGATAACCCAGAGCGTCAAGGCCTCTTATGGCCGCATATTTGTTTTCCGGCAGTCACCCTGAGCTGCACTTCTTCTGAGAGGCAACAGATGCCTCGGGACGCCTCCCAGTGCCGCAGGGTCTTTTGCCATGACCTGGGCCCCTCTAGGTGCAGGGGTGTCAGGTGCTGAGGAAAAGTCTGGCGGAGTTCTAGCTGGGTCTCCCTCCATTTTCTTTCTGAGTTCACCTAGGAGCCGAACAGAACAGCCTCTGTTTGTCTGCTAATTTTCAGTACTAAGACGGTCTTAAAGGACTCAGCTTTTGAATAACATGAATCGGAATCTGCCGCTCTTTGCTTAAACCACTTCGACGGCTTTATGTTAACCTTAGAAACAAGTTTAAGTCCTCCTTTTGATTCCTATGGAGCCCTACGCGATCGAGCCCTGCATCCTTCTCCCTCTCGCCTTCTGCTTCTTGCTCGTGACCACCAGCCTGACCTGCTTTCCGCTCCTCATTGTGTCCACGCTTTTCTGGCCTGAAGGCCTTTATGCATCTCGTGCTTTCTGCCTAGAATGCTTTTCCCGGTTATTGAAAAACTGAGCCCCTCATCCTTTAGGTCTCGGCTACGGATCATCGCCACCGTGGGACTTTCCTTGGCTACTTCATCTGTGAAGGCCCTTCCTTGTCGTCCTCCTTCTCAGCACCCCATTCGCTTTCTGCGTAACATGTAGCTTGTAGTTAAGTCTGTTAACTTGTTGTCTGTCTCCTCCATAGGTCACATGATTGAGACAGGTGCCTAACGGGCAGGGCCTTATTTCTGCTTTCCTCACCACTCACTGTATACGCAGCGCATAGAAAGTCAATGCATATCTGTCAGGTGAAATTAAGTAAGCCACAGAGTGGAAGGGACCCTAGGGTCCCCGACAGTGCCCTCCCAATCTTTTCCACATCCTGCCTAAAAGATTCAGTAAAGAAACTCCGGGTCATCGCAAATTCTCTATTTGGGTACCTCGAAATGTCAGTTATTCTAATGTATATTGAGTGGAAATCTGTCTTTCTGTCTGAAACTTCCACCTACTTGCCATCTGGAGTTGCACATACTACACTTAATTCTTTTCAATGCCACTTTCAAATTCTTGAATGTGGTTGTCTCGTCCTCCCCACACTCCTCTTCTGCTGCTTCAGTTGTGTTTCTCCTCCCCGCCAGAGCCCTCACCAGCACTTTTCAGCGAATGTGGACCTCATTGGAGGCATCTCAAATAGAGTTCAATATGAAGAATACTGGGGGATATTATTGTCTTTGTTGTTGTTGTTTTTTTAAGAAAGACAATTTAAAGATTTTATTTATTTATTTTTAGAGAGGGGAAGGGCGGGAGAGAAACATCAATGTATGGTTGCCTCTCGTGCGCCCCCTACTGGGGACCTGGCCCGCAACCCAGGCATGTGCTCTAGACTAGAAATCGAACCAGCGACCCTTTGGTTCATAGGTCGGCACTCAATCCACTAAGCCACACCAGCCTGGGCTATTGCCTTTATTTTAGATATGACCACTCTATATAAACAATATAAAGCTGCAAACATTTTCTCTTTTCGAACGTGTCATGCTAGTAATTTTTATCAGGTGTGCAATCAACCAAAACCACTGCTTTCATTTTTCACATGTGAACTCAAGTCTCCCTTACCTGGCGCATCTAATTGCTTAAACTTCACCATGGAGTCTGTCTCTTTCATCTCGTTAGTTTTGATCTGTCATTCTAACCTGTCGAGATCTCTTTGAATCCCGTTCCTGTCAGCTGACTTATTAGTGCTACCTCCTGACTCTGTGTCAGCTGAACACTTGACAAGCCTGTTCCCTTTGACTTCCAGTTGCCAGTGAAAATGCTGAACAAGGCACTTGAGCAAAGGCTGGAGAGATCTCCTCCAGCTAAGCATGCCGCCTCAGTCATCATGCTTTGGGTACGGTCACTTAGTCAGGCACAGAGTCGCATAAATGCCGTGTTGTTCCTTATCGTTCAAGTGCCTCCCTGCAGCTCCTGCATGCTCTATACAGCTGTCCCTTGACTTACCAGCCTGCAAAGCATAGCAGAAAAGGAAGTGAGGTTAATCTAGGTGGGTTGTTTTTTTTTTCTTGGTGAACAGCACAGGAAGCAGCCTAGAAGCCACAGTGGAATGTGGCTGTTCAGGACAAAGGCTGTCTGCCACTTCATACTAGGCTACTGGTTCATTCAGTCACACCATCTCCTGTCTCTTAGATTTGCCTCACCACACCTGTCACGTCTCACTTCTCTAATCTGCCACCTCCTTCCTCTCCGTCTTGGTCCACTCTCAAGATTTACAGGCATTTGGATGAAGGCTAAGTGAGGGATTTGCTACTGTCCAACAGTGAGGAGAAGAAGAAGAGTTAATAGCTCTTTTGATGAAGATCTGAGGCAGCCTTCCTGGGTAGCCCAGAGCATCCCCTTCAAAAGGTCTAGCTCCTCCTTGCTCTTCGGTTCCTCTTTTGAACTTTCTCACCCTCCCCTTCCTGGACCGAACTTCCACCTTACCCTAAGCAGAAGCTGGCAGACCCATTACCACACACCGCGGACAGAACGCATTTTCTGCTTCTGTACCAGAGAGGAAGCAAAGCCTTGCCTCTGTGCGGTGGAGCTTTCTGCCTCTGCTGGTGTCGGAAGGGCTTCTGCAGCAGGCTGGCAGTCTTCTTCCTTCTCAGTCAGCAGCTTCCTTCAGAAGCTGCCTGGTCTGGGGAATCAGAGACCCATCCGTGCCCAAGAGCAGAGTTTGGGCGGGGCAGGGAGGTGTGAGGTTCTTCTTTCTGTGGTTTGTCACCTTTTATTTTATTTTTTTTTAAGATTTTATTGATTGTAATTTTAGACAGAGGGGAAGGGAGGAGAAAGAGAGGGAGAGAAACATCAATGTGTGGTTGCCTCCCATGTGCACCCTACTGGGGACCTGGCCCGCAACCCAGGCATGTGCTTGACTGGGGAATCAAACTGGCGACCCTTTGGTTCGCAGGCCGACGCTCCATCCGCTGAGCTACACCAGCCAGGCTGTTGGCTTTTATTTCTGCTTCCTCAGTCTAGCGTGCTAATTATCCATTTCTTCTCCCCCATTCCCCTTTTTCTCCTGCTTTCCCCATAAGCCTCAATGCTTTCCCTCCAACCCTCAACACTTCTTTGGTCCAGGGGAGACGAGAGCAGCATTAATGATGGCTTCCACAAAGGCATCGCCCACTTCTTTGTGTCCATACCCAGAGCTCTGCCTAAATGTTTAAGCAATCCTTTTTCATCCTTAAACTTGTTTCATGATGACACCACTCCTGCCACTTTAGTAATCACCCATTTCTGACGGGAGAGCTAGAGCATGGCTAAGTGGAAGGGGCGGGGGGGACATTCTGCTCACTTGGATGCTTTTGCTTTTAAGTTGTGTCCCCTACCCAGTGCAATGAGCTGAACTATTCCCCCCAAATCCATATGTTGAAGATCTCCTTCCCAAGGGGATGGTATTTGGAGACGGGGCCTTTGGGAGATAATTAGGTTTAGATAAGGTCATGAGGGTGGGTCCCTCATGATGGGATTAGTGCCCTTGCAAGACGAGACACCTCTCTCCCTGTCAGATGAGGACTCACCGAAAAACTGGCAGTGTATACGCTGGGAGGAGGACCATCGGTCAGCTGACGCCTTGATCTGGGTGAAAATGAAAATCTGCTGTCTAAGCCACCCGGTCTATGGTCTTTTGTTATGGCAGCCTGAGCAGACTAACGCAAATTGTCAAGCTAATTATTTGCACTCGAGTCTACCCGTAAATTGAATTAGCTAATTAGTACAGATATAAAATACCTCCTTTGTGGAGTTAGCTCTGATTTCTCAGTGACCATGGCGTTTCATTGCATTAGGGGTGAAAATAAAAAGCCAGCACAACAGAAGGTCCCAGTTGCACCCCCAGGCACTTGAACCTTCTCTGGGCCTGTCTGGTGAGTGGGGAGCCTCCCCATTTGCATGACCCACCTGCAGGAGGGAGAGGGGGTCTGTGATGAAGGGGTTAATACAGAGGTCCTGGGATCTGAGAATGGGAAACAGAGAGCATAGCATGCAGTCTGTGTCCCAGGCAGGTCCCAGCCTGGCCGGTGTCTGGACCCCACCGAAAAGGGGAGATGGTGGGCTGTTTCCACAGGAGAATCTTTAGAGACAGGGGACACAAGCAAACTTGGATTGGTCTACAGTCCAGACAGAAGGTAACGCAGACACAGTGAGAGGTAGGTGCTGCCCCTTGCTTGCCACGGGGCATCAGCAGCCCGACAGCAGCGGGAGCCCGTGGAGCTAAACAGAGCCACAGAGGGCCACACGCAAGTGGACCAGTCTGGGAGCTCGCTGAATTCTCGGAATCCTAGGGAGTCCCCT
This sequence comes from Mormoops blainvillei, assembly GCA_004026545.1. Classification (NCBI taxonomy): domain Eukaryota; kingdom Metazoa; phylum Chordata; class Mammalia; order Chiroptera; family Mormoopidae; genus Mormoops; species Mormoops blainvillei. Next base: position 47,198 of record PVJD01007486.1, read on the forward strand.
GAAATCCCGAAAAACCCTTTCTACATGGTCAGGACTCTGTAAGCAGCCTGGGGGCAAAAGTCTACAGAATGTGGATTGTTATTGTTAATGTAATTTTATTTATGTGCACAGACAGGTAAGGCCTGGAAAAACTTGGGTTATGCCAACGATTCATTTATGACTTCAAGTGGTTTAAAACTTATTTCCATGTAAGTATCTGATTAGATCCTCATAAAAACCATGTGAGGTGGATACGATTATCACCAGGTTTTCCCCATCGCAATGGACTTGAGCAGAGCGTTGACTGGGGAAGAGTCAAGGACTTGTCGTCAGCTGACCTCAGCCGGAGCCCTTACTCTTCTGCACCTGCTGGGTGATCCCAGATAAACCCCAACCTCTCTGAACTTCGATCTCTTACCTGCAGGATGGGAAGAACAATCCCTTTTGCGTGGGAGGCCGTGAAACTCAGAGATGATGGACACTTCCTGCACAACTGTAAAAAATTTTATGGTGTGTGACTTTCTACCATGGCACTTATCTGCCGCCATAAATCAGTTGTTCCGACAGATGTCTCAGTAGACAAAAGATAATGAAAGGAGCCTCTTCATGCCTTAGTCATCTCCGTGTCATCTTGTCCTTACAGAGTAAGTGCTCAACGGGGTGATGTGGAGTTTCCATCTCGAGTAGGAGTGGTAGAGAGAATCCAACCTTTAGAACTGCCGGACTAGACACCAGTATGGAGGGCCTGAGATTATTTATTAAATTAATTCATATATATAACCACTACAGACATAATAAGTCAAATCAAGTTTCCCAGGAACATTATACGGAGTGAAGACAGACAGAACATTAGCTACTTTAAGAGAGCAGGGTTGGCAAACATTTTCCATAAAGAGCCAGAGATGCTCTTTTTTATGGAAATATTTCTTATGGAAAAATATTTCAGGCTTTGAGGGTCATACAGTCTCCATGGCAACTGCTCAATTCTGCCATTTTGTCATAATATCAGCTGCAGAAAATACATAGGTAAATGGAAAGGGCTGGATTCCAACAAATTATATTTTAAAAAACAGGTGCCGGGCTGTATTTTGCCCATGGGCCATAGGCTGCCAGCTCCTGAGACAGAGGTTTGTCCTGTTGCCAAGGAGAATTTATAACACAAGAAAGTAAAGTGAAACCAGGTGGCGACACAGAACGGAAAGGTGGAAATCAATGAGTAAAAGCGAAGTTCTCCATTAAGTTTTAAGAACTACAATGAACAAGTACATAATTGGACCGAATACAGGTTTCATGTAAAATGTCTACTGTGAAAACAAATTTTATTCTAGAAGTTCAAAAGGGAAAAAAAAAAGACGGGGGTGTTAGTTGCCTGAAAACTCACTATGAGCCAAAGAGTGCAATATGGCTTCTTTTAAAACCTAAGGTGTACCAAATCCCATTCATGAAAGCGGGGTGTCCAGGACAGACAAGGTGGTCAGTAAGGGGGGCGGGGCTGCATCTGCTTGGGCTGCATCTGGTGCATCTGCACCAGATCCCCCACAACCCGCCCAGGACGGACACAGGATGCTCACTGGGAAATGTTCATTCCCAGGCCCTGCCAGGTGGGGGGCAGTTAGATATCCAAGTGTCTGCTCTGGCAACCTCTGAGGGGCATTCAAATGTATGTCAGCTCAGCGTGCGAAGCTGGTGTCCGGGTGAAGCGAGAGGTGGGGCGGGGGAGGGGACACACCGGGATCCACTGACTCTCTGACTGGGCTCAACTCTGCTCTTTCACTTCAGCAACCCAGTTAAAACATAGGTTTCCGGAAAACTTGGACGGGGAGACATTGATCATATTTTCTAAGAGGTCTTCACTTTAGCTTTGTTCTCGGAAAACTATGCTTCCTTACCTGAGAAAAACAAATGTGTTGATGTGTTTAAGGAAACACTTGGAGTATTTCAAATGAGACCATAAAGGAAGAAGAATTTAAGGAACGAGAAGGTCCACAGTGGGAGTTCTCATAGCCACTGATAGTTCCCTTGCAAAAAAACTAATTATGTTTGGAGAGGACATCTATATAAAATAATTAAAAATAAATTGTTCTCCTTGGAAATGCAAATTACTGAGTATTAAAGCAATGCTGTTGGTCACATAGACAATAAATAGATGTGTTTTCTCCGGTCTGTTAGGTGACATTGATTGATTTTCAATTCTGGCTACAGTGGGGCCTGAGTAGCTTTTGAAACAAATATAAGGGATCTCAGGCCCAGTAGGGACAGCCATTTGTCTCCCGGTAGGGGACAGCTGTTGAAAGCTTTAAGCCATGAACCCCAACCCAAGCACCATCCTCTTGACTTTTCCTGGCTGAGAACAGGGGATCCTGAGGAACCGGACTGTCCCCTGGAACTCCTAGCCCACGAGTGGGAGGGGACGGAGGCACTGTTGACCCCTCCTCCCCCAAACAACCACCACAGCATTGGAGTGCTGTCTGGTCAGAGAAAGCAAAGTGCTGGCTACGGACCACGAGCCAGACAGGCCTTTCGGTGTGGGGAGGACGGGAAGGTATGAGGCCTTGAGAGACTGACTGGAGAGCTGTTGCTAGATTAAAAGAAAAGTTTTTCCTCAGCAATGACTTGGTCTTACAGAGAAAAGAAAAAAATACATCAATAAAAAGAAAGAAACCCCAGAACAAAACCCAGGCTACCAAAATGCTTTATTATTTCATCAAAGAACCAACATTGATGAAGTACTTAGTACGCAGAACTCTTGAATGGCATTTATAGATGGGTTGGAGGGAAGAATGGGACTTCTGCCCTGAAGGAAGTCACATTGTTGTGGGAGGCAGATTTAAGGAGAAAGAAGGGCACATTCCCAATTCCTTTCACCTTGCTGACATCAGAACCTTTCCTCTGCCTCCTGCTGGAGGCAAAAGATTACCGAGAGCCAGTGCGACAGGAGCCCAGGGTGTTTTCCAGAGAATCGGTGATTAAGAGGAGCACCGAGAGAGGCCCCCCACCCCGCTCCCCCACAGGGCTTGGCCAAAGGCTCTCACTAAGCCCCAGAGTCTGTGTGAGGTGAGAACTTCCCTCCTCACAGATGGGGAACCTGAGCCTCTGTGAGGTGTGGTAAATGAAATCAGGGTAATGAGGCCATTAGCTCCTAGGGGGAGGGGGGATGCAGAGTAGATGAGGTCACACACAAAGAAACACTTAACAGTGCCTGGCACCACATACACGCTCAATAAACGTCTCCTCAGGTTCCTGGGTAACTTACCCAAGGCCACAGACAAGAGAAGGACAGAACCAGGATTTATTCACATCCTGGTCTGATCAGTCCAATTGCAAAGTCCACACGCTTCCCACAGGGCTGCGGGCGCCTCTCGGGATTCAATAGTCTTCCTCTTCCTCTTCCCACCTGTTGGTGGGACTGTCTCCAGCCCTGTCCATGCTCACCCAGAGGGCCTTTTCTTTCTGGGAGGCCAGTCTCAGTGCTGACAACTTCCTGGCCTTCCAGTATAAGCATAAGACAGAAATGAGCAGAAAAATGAACACAACAAAGGGGCAGACAAATAAAAAATAGGTTAAAGATGTTGAAGAGCAGATCCTGGAAGGAAACGTGAGCTCTGCCAAAAAAAAAAGAAAAGAAAGAAAGAAAAAGAGAATAGTTAGTCTTTGACTTATTTGTACTAATTCAATTATAAACACTTCCAGGATTCACTGTTACAGGCAAATACATGTAAAAATGAGGGGCCCAAATAGAAGCTGGCCCCTTAAATCACACGTGAGGAGCAAAGGAGGGAGTGTGGGGAGCCGAAGACTCTTCCAAACTATCCCGCCTGGCCCAGCAGTTTCCAACCACCAGAGGTTCCAATGACCTACTTAAAACTAACAGCCAGAAAGAAAACCAAAACAGAAAAGAAAACCTCTCCTTTAATCTTCTTTCCTCAGAAGAGGTATCTATAATTCAACCCTTGTTCTCAACTCTGCTGCCGGGCCTGAAATTTTAACTGAGTTATTCCCACTGCTGTTGCTTCTTAATCAATCTTCCCAGCCCCTTCTCTGTCTGTCTCATATGCACAATCCTCATAAAATAGCACCTACGGTGAGAAGTACCATCCCTTCCTGACTCCAAATTGGCCCCCCACTCTCCAGGTCCCCCCAATCAGCTCCTCGCCTGTGCTAGTCTCCCCGCCGCCTCCCACCCCCCGCATGCTCTCTGCTCTGGGTCCTCTGGGTCCCCTGGCCCAGCTCAGAGCACACTTCCTCCCCAGGTGGTCCCACCTCACCTCAGATACAGTTCTCTTCCACCTCTCACACTCAGACCTCTTTCAGTCCCCTTCCAACCATCTCTGTTGTTTCGTTACAGGCATGTGAGTATGTCTGACGGTGCCATTTGTTTCTGTAGCCCCTGCAGTGCCTAGCACATGTGCTTGGTAACATTTGCTGATCTGAATTAGATTGGATTGAACGGGGCAGGAGTGACTATATAAAGGTTTGCTGAAGATACCCCATCTGCAGCTGCAGTCCATGGAGAAGTGTTGTCAGCACCAGACGCATGGAACACACACATGCAGCCTCAACATGGGTCCCAGACACACAGCAGGGATGCAGACGAGAGGCCCACATCCACACAGGCTCCAGGACACAGACCCTGGAGTTACTCGTAAAAGACCAGTCTCACAGTCTCTTGATGCAGAAAGACACACGCTTCATGAAACACCAACTATAAAACGTAGCCTTCCCACTACATTTACGTATGACAGGACATTCAAAATCAGGCTGTTCTGGAAACCTGATGCTAACAGTCACTGTGCTTTCGTTGGAAAATTGTCGTAACATAAGTGATTTCTTTTTCAGTGGTTAAGCCAAAGGATTGCTGGGATGATAGGCTCTTTGAGAAGAAGACAGCAGGTTCCAAGGTCATTTTGATCAACCACGTGCTACAAGGATTCCACTTTTGGTATTGCTGATGCATTTTGCACCTTGAAGAATGTCTTTTTTGGAACTCAAGTGTCTAGATGCTGGTCCCACTCCTGCATTGGGAACTCCCAGAGGACAGGGCCTATGTCTCCTGTGTCTTTCTATTTTGAGCAGCACTTTGTCCATAGGTCATCAGTGGAGGCTGACAGACGAACCGGTCACGAGAGCGAATCCCACACCCAGGAACCCAGGAGTGCGGCCACCATCTTCTACACAGAGTGAAATCACCACTGAACACAGCAGCTCTGAACAGGTCGCCAAGGAGCTGCAGGGCTTCGTTGTCGGGGTTTCCTTTGGTCCCATTTATATGCTCCATCTTAAACTGGGTGTTTGTTTTTGAAAGGGTGGGTGATGAAAAGCTAGATTTTGAGTCCTTTATTATCCCTTCTCTACATCCTACCAAACTCCTCTACGGCCCTGCTTGACTACAGTAAGTCTCCCATGTCTTATCTGAATACATTTGAAGACATGTGGCTAAGAAGGAGGTATAGACAGAGTTGCTGAAAGAGAATGGAGCTGGAGAGACAAGAGGCTACGGGTACTGGCCTTGGTACTGCACACTATTCAAGTGCAGACCAGTTAGTGAGTACCTCCTCCATCTTGGAGAGCTGGGTTCAAATCCTGGCTTTTCCACTTACCATGACTAACATTGGACACGTTAACCACTCTAATCATTAGTTTCCTCATCAATCAAGTGGGGATAATAATTTCTAGAGCTGCTAGGAGATATTGCATAATAAAGCATTTAATATAGTGCCTAGCACATTCGTTGAGTCAGCAAATAATAAATATCAGCTAGATGCTACTGAGAAAGTTAGGAAAGCCACAGGCAACTTTGTCCTGAGGGACCAGAGAGAAAACAGGGCGGAACCTGCCAGTTCCTCTCAGGGGCCACAGACTGGGCTGCGTTCTTCTGCAGGCCAAACCTCTTCCTTAAATCTCTGAGCTCTCTGTCCCTAGGACAGAGACAGTCACACTCAGTTCGGAGTCACATGGTTCCTCAGGGACTCTAGCTTCCTATTCCTAGTCATGGGAGGCGGAGAATTGGGAGACGGGAGCCCACAGAATCCACGCATCACTATTGCTAGGATGGGGGTGTGATGATGGGGAGACAGGGTCAGCACATAGAAGGTGAAGAGAACCTTGGTACTTGCTTTTCTGCCACTGAGATGCTAACCTGCAGGGTGAAGGGACCGCCAGGGGCCTTGACCATCTTAACGGGGAGGAGGCTGCCCCACTTAGAGCAGTCTGCCATTGAAGGATGGCATGCGCTCCTCACGGTGCCGAGTGGGCCGACAGCCAGCAGCCGTCAGCTCCACCGCCTCTAAATGGTCTCTCCTGGGAGGACGGCGCTTGCTCTGGATCCCACAATCGCCATCTCCTGCCATCTGCCTCTCACCCATATCTGGATTAGAATTAGTGATTTCGAAAACCATTAAGGTTTGGCATTTTGCATTAATCCAAGTAAGTGCCCAAGGCCTGCAAGACGGAGCCAAAAATGCAACGAGCACACTTCATCATGAGGCTTAGTTTCTAGCATATGCTTTTGCGCACAGCCAGCTGCACCACAGGGCCCATTCCTTATTGACATCGCTTCAGAAGAAGAAAGGTGAGGGACAGTCAGGGTGTTGCTGGCCCTTCCCCCACCCCAACCTTAAGTCGGGCAACTGACTTTGGCACGTGTGGCCGTATGGGGGTATTGGCTCCTGCCGAGAAATAAAAGTACGGTTAGGTCACCTGATACAAGTGTATCCCCAAATAAGTGAACCCCTGGCAGCATCCTGTTTCACCCCAACATAAGACCGGCTTACTCGTTCTTTCATCAAGCATTTGTCGAAGGTGACACGTCAGGCCTTGCTGGAGGCACTGGGTTAGTGTGGATAAATGGCACGGTCTCTCCAGAAACTTCAGCGGTAGGGGCACATATCTCCTTTGAGGATCTACCTTTTAAGTACATCCTTATCCAAACAAAAGCTGGAAAATAGTAACAAATGCCATACTACTACAAATAATTCAGCCCCCCAAATGCCCTGCAGCCATGCCTATCAATTAATCACAGAGAATTTTCTAGACTAAGGCATTTACGGTTGGGGACTGAGGGTGAGGTTAAAAGACGCAGGTGGCCGAAGCCCCTGCCTTTGCTGAGCCATAGCTAAGGAGGTGAGATGGAGGAGAAAACACAAGGTCTGTTCCCCCGGGGACTTGCCTCTTAACTTCTTTGCCTTCGCTTGAACCACATGCTTCCCAGTTTTGTTACGTAGTCACAAACTAACTCAACCGAAGTTGCCAAAGAGGGGCGGTGGAAAACCATTTGAGGAGGGAGAATTGGTAGCGCATTATATTTGATCTGCCCTTTATTAATACACAGAGCTGGTCCTTATCAGGAGGGTAACTGCACTGTGATTCAGGGAGTGAGCACCTTATGTTCCAGACACGGTGCTGGGCCTGGGGACGACCCTCAGAGTCTCTGCCTTCTCGGGGTGTCCGGTGCTGGTGGGTGTTAAGCGGGCGTGATGACTAAGAGACTAAGGCAAGGCAACTCAGAAAGCGACAGTTAGGTTGGCAGGTAAAGGGTCAGTATGTGTTGGCCGGGGAAAGATGGCCCTCGGGGCTACTCCGGTCGAGGGGTGGCATGTGTCCATGCAGGATGGTGGACTGTCACTTGTGTCTGCTCTCTTCTACTCTTCCTCTTCTCTCTGCGGGCTCTGCCCCTCTAGAATGTACACAGGCTCAGTTTCCCACAGTCTCCAGGCCAAAGCAGAGCAAAGCCAACACTGGCGCCCCTCACCGTTCACTACGCTTGTTCCTATCTCCCTCGACATCAAGACCCTTGCAAGCTTGACCTGTATTCGCGGTGTCCACTTTCTCATGCCATCTGACTTCTCTCTTTGCTTCTCTGCAATTTCTCTATGTTGCTAAATCCAGTGGCTATTTCTCCATTCTTATTTTCACTGACCTCTTCGCAATAGTCGGAGCCTGTTGACTCTCCCTTCCCTCTTGACCCCTCTCTGCCGTTGGTTTCTGTGCCATCTCCAAGCCCTGTTCTCCTCTTACCCCTCGTCTACTCCCTCACCCTCCTTCACAGACTCCTCTTCTGCACTTCCCTGACCAGTAAACGGAGGCGTATCTCAGAGGTCCATCCCTGGGCATCATCGTTGGCTATAAACTGATGACTTCTAATCTACAGCTCTGGCAAAGATCTCATTTGGAAGTTCTGATGTCTACTGGAGAGGTCTCCATGGGCAACTCACAGGTCCTCCAAATGAAGTCCAGACTAACTTATCCAAAATTGAACTGATCTCCCCCTTCAGACTTTTCTCTTCTTTAGTGAATGTTCCACTAACCACCTTTGCCAGAAACGTGACATTCACCTTTGAGTCTCCCCTTCTGCGCACTCATGCCCCACATATGGGTACATCTAACCAGTCTCAGTCTTTAAGAGCACACCTCCTGAGGCCGCATGTCTGGCCTGCTCTCAGCCCTCACGGGCGCTGCCTTAATTCAGGCCTTCATCTAGTCTTGCCTGGGTTCTACAGTCACTTTGAAATGGTTTCCCCTGCCTCCCTGTGCCTCCCTGTGTCTGCCTGTGTCTGCCTCCCTTGCAATTGATCGTTAACACTGCTCCTAGAGGGGAGCTTTCTGAAGTGCAAGTCTGAGGATGTCACTCGCCTGCTTGAACGTGTTCAACGGCATTCCATAACCTCTCTGATAAATTTCACTTTCTTCAGCCTCATCCACAAGACACACCTGGGCTCTGTACCTCCCCACCTCACTAACCTCATCTCTTGCCATCCTGCCGCAGTTTCTATGATCACCTTGCACACGCTTTCCTTTTAGAAAAATGCGTTTCTTCCTTTTTCATAGTCCCCATTGTCTGGGGAGCCCTCCCAGACCTCCTCCTCACCTAGTCCTTCCTCCCAGCCCTCCCTCTGCTCCTACTGCAGCATCCTGAGACTGTTTTCTTTGATGACACTTAGCAGGTTGGACTCTACATCCCCCACCGGATTCTGAGTTCTGTGGGGACAGACTCTGCAATACATGTTTTTATGAGCTTCCTCAGAAGCTCATACAGTTCTTTATTGAATAAATTACAATATTCTGTTATGTAAACAGACATATACATATGCACGTGTGTGTGTGTGTGTGTGTGTGTATGTGGTGTGTTTGGAGGCACAGGAGGAAAAGAGTTAACATTTGTTTTGAGCCCTTACAATATCCAGGGACCATGCTAGATGCTTTGATTTCCTAGCTAGTAGGTAGGCGGTGGAGCTATGATCTGAGCCTAGGTTTGCCTGATTCCCGACCCTGCAATCTTTCTTCTCCCCACACTGCCTCCCCACTCCCAGGCCCAGGAAGCAAGGTGCTAGGCTTCAAAGGTGGACTGGGGAACCTCTAACTGGACTTGCGATGAAAACCACAACACAGGCTTCCCACCTTCTTCAATTGTGAAGAATCCAATTTCTTTCCAGGGTCCATCTATTTAAAACCTCACACTTGCTTTTATAAGGAGTCCACGCAGAGATGTGCTTTTAATTACAGAATATATACTCTTTTGAGTTATTATCTGTTTGTTCTACTGCAAAAAGTGCTGGCTCTGCAGAGCCCAGGAATTCCGGTGGGAAAAGATAGACGGAACGGGCTCAGAGGTACAGGACTTCCTGTAATTACTGGCATGGAAGAAAAGCTGATCAGAAGAGAGCTCCTGCATGGAGACTTGGGAGGAAAATTCACTGAAGAATGGACAGGGGAAAAGGATGATGGAAGGTCAGAGAACAAACCAGGTAACTTTGACTTCCACTCTGGAAGCCCTGTTGGGATAGCTGGGATAGCTGGGAAGCTTCCATATGTTCTCAGCGGCCCTCGCTCCCTCCTGAGGAGTGACACCAAAGCTAGCCGCTGTCCTAGGAATGTTATCTTTATTGATCCTTTGTGTCCTCTCTGGTGTAGGGAACCAAGACCACTCCGCTGCCTCTCCGATGACCCTTTTCCACCATAAATTTAGCTGGTCACTCACCTCTCACCCCCTCCTTAAACCCCACCAGGCAGAAGTGGCTTGGAGAACGAGCTGGCTGCAACGCGTGCCAGCTCATTGATCGCCAGGGAAGATTTACTGGTCTGGCTGGAGACATTTTTGCTTTCATTAACAAATGCTTAATAAATGCCTATTATATCTTGGCACTGCTCTGGCTGGAAGAGCGCCCTCTTCTCCTCCAAAATCTCGTTCCCCACCCCTCCTGAATCTACACACTCAGCTGAATAGACGACCTTCCCACACAGGCAAGGGTCACCCTTTGGCCAATGGCCTTCAAGGAGCTGCCCCTCTTGTTGGGTCCCGTAAACAAGTTCTATCAGGTGCACTTTCTCCTCTGATGCCTTTCAAGGTGCAATTAGGAGAGACACACCAAATGACTGTCAGTATCAAAGTGCAGTAGTTGGTTGGCCACACAGAGAGATAAGATGCCTGGCTCTCATTCATTGAGAAAGGTTTTTACTGTTTGTTTTGTTTTGTTTTGTTTTTGACTCAGGGAGCATTGAGATGTAGTTGCTAGTGGTTCAATCAGATCAAACGTGAAGTCACCATGTCCCTCTGTCATCCCCACTCCCACTGCACATCAGCATTCTGAGATTCAGGATCAGCCAGGGCGTGAGGATGTCTGCTTCAGACACTCTTCGGTTATTGAAAGAGCTATAACATGGAGGGCTTTTTTTGTTTAGGACTGGAGGCAGAATCTCCTGACACGTGAATGTCTATGCTAAAACCTTATGTACACGTTGTCTGTCCAAATAAGTTACTATCAAGAGAAAAGGCAAAGTCATTTCGTTAGGAAGTCTGAAATTGGTTTCAGCCTGAAGAAGGAGCAAAACATAGCTGGGAGGGGAAGGATAAGAGGGGAGACGAAGATTCTCCTGACTACGAGCCATGGCAGGTTAACCCCTAGTTACCTGAGGGCAGCACTGTGAGCATGACATGCTGCGACTCATCCGAGGCTTGGGTGACCCACTTGCTGGGGGTGCCAAGGAGCTGCCACTCTGCCACCCTGCACCAGTATGTTCCAGCATCCTTCATCTCCACCTGATGAAACTTCAGGACAAAGTCTGTAGGGGATGAACGGTAACACTGCAGGTGCCTACTGAGCCCCTCTCCACCATACTCCAGCAGACCATCGTGTTGCAGGTGCACCAGCAGTTTACTTCCAGAATGTTCTCTGGTCCGGTACCACATCACAGAGAACAGGGAGCCTGAGCTGCCCGAGCTCTCCAGGCTGCAGTGGATGGCCACCTCTCTGTGCTCGGTAGCATTTTCTGTCCAGTACACTTTGGAGACACGTACCTTACTACCTGGGAAGTAAAATGGCATTGAGTTAGAAAAGAACCCAGACTTCGAGACTGGACACCTCCTCCGGAAAAGCTAGTTCTCACTGAGGAGATGCCATCTTCTAATCTTTTGATATCAGGTCCCTCTCCCTTCACACACTTCTTCCAGATATGCTAGAACATTCTCAACTATGAATCATGCCAGCCACTTCCGTCCTTTAGCCTTACCTCTTGTCTGGGGACCTGCCACCCAGCTTCCGTGGGTGCTCTGCCTGCCGCTTTCACCTCTCCCCGGTCACCTCTCCCTTCTGTTTCCCAGAGGGACCATTCAAAATGTCCAACTCTCTACCCATCCCTCAAGCCATGTGTTCTACCATACCCCTGATTCTCAGCAAATTGTCTGGATATTGTCTCAGGTGTGGACACGGGGAATGAGGAGGCTGTCCAAGGACTGAACATTCTTTTACAAGTGTTAGACTACCACTCAAGGGGACCATTTAAATCATTAGATTAGAGTAAGTTTTAAACAGCTTTTGACAATTACTTAAAAAAATTTTTTTTTCTCTGCTAACCAGTAGGTAAGGGCTTGGAATGGAAGCCAGGGTAGTTACAAACAAAATAAAGAAACGAAGTGTGCGCAGAACCGCCAGCTCTGCTACAAACGCATTGATAATCTGTCTTTAGAAGAACAACTTTGTCTGATCCTGGATTCTTTTTCAGTTACCATCTTTACTCTCTCCTTCTTTTGTTGGCAAAGCATGTGAAATATCAGCTTACGTGATAAACTACCACTTACCTGCTTCCTGCCCTCAAATTACTCCCTGTGTTGCTGCGATCAGCCTTCCAATCCCACTACTGCACGTGGGCCAAAGTCCACAGTAAGGGCCTGATTTCCCTGCTCAAGAGGTTCTCCGCTCTTTTTTGTCCTCTCTGTGTTTTTTTTTTTTTTTTTTTGTCGCTGAAGTCGTTTTCGTCTTGAAATCCCCTCCTCTTTCGATTTCAGAGAAAATAGCCCTTCTACAATTCTGACTGGCCCTTCTCAGTGTCTTACCCTGGAGCCTCTTCCGTAACTAACTCCCTACATCCGGGTTCCCCATGGGCCACCTCCAGCAGCCACCTCCCAATTTGTTTCGTTTGACACCTCGGGATTTTAAAAGAATTTGAATTTGTTGTGAATGTTCTCAAAATAAGCCATGTCTTGATATACTAAAAGACTGGAGAACACTGAGCCCAGAACTTTTAACGGGAAGCTCTGGCTTGAGCTCAGAAGTGGCTGCCTCCTTAAGGGGGTGAGCATATACTGTCGAGAGCTGGCTTAGACAACTGGGAGGAAGGAGTGCCAGCCACACAGATGGAGAACGGAGAAGTGCGCGAGTCTTGTGGGATGGCAGACAGGCTAAATGCGATCTGGGACGCACTGAGTGCGAGGGACTCTGAGGCATCTGAGTGAGAACGGCCAACCGGCAGTTGGAGACACGGGGTAAGAATAAAGACCTAGAGCTGTTTCGCTGAGGTGGTAGCTAAAACCGAGGCAGCGTTCAAGAAGTTCCGAAGAGAGTAGAGAATAAGAAGAACAACAGGCCCGGGATCTTTCCCCAGGGAACACCCACATTGAGCAGGGAGAGGAAGAAGGGCCTGAAGAACAGAGAGAAGGGAAGCCTGAGGGGCTCCCCGCTGCCCCAACAGACTGTGAGCGCCTTCAGGCAAGAGCTGCACCTCATATCTGTGCATTCCTAACGGCCTGCCGCACAGCGGTGCTCATTATAGTCCTGTTTTCTATGTTACCTTGAAAATAGAATTTTAAGTGCCAAACTAGATGAACTTGTTAGCATTGTGCTGTTGGATCTCATCCGGTTCCCAAACCTTAGCCGTGACATTGGTCTGGTTTTAATCAACACTGGAGGTGGCCTAACTGAGGCTGAGACATCTACTAAACCCTGCCCACCCTCAGACCGCAGCACTCTTTGGCCAAGGCAAGTGGGGGGACTGTCTACTGCATTTTTAAAGCTCTCCTGAGGAAGAGGAGAGTCCCTCAGTAAGCCATTCCAATGGTTAACTACTCTTATTTGCCTTCTGTTTAGGCCGCCAAATGTTGAAAAGCAATTTCTGCACACATCCCTGTTGAGCTGTACAGTTTCTGTTCACAGTGGGAGAAATATGCTTCGTATTACTCTTTCTCTGCCAAATTACAATAGAGCCCCACCGGAATGACACAGCTTGTTATTATAGAGATCTGAAGATACGATGCCGTGGGTACCTGCACGGGCCCAGCTGCCAGGTTGATCAGCAACCAATCAAAGGGATCTCGTTCGCCTCCCAGCTGCTTGAAACAGACTGATTCACCTTAAATGACCCCCCGACACACACACACCTCTGGTGGGCTTCCAGGTCCTATAGTTATTGTGAAAGGGACACTATTCCTAGAACTCTGGGTCATATTTTTACCTTCACGTAATCACCCTGAAGAACGGCTGCCCAAGAGAGAATGGCAATCCTACAGAAAGACGCGTGAGGTTTACCTGTGGGCCTGAGTTTCAATTCCGTCAGACCTGACATCTGTTCTCCAAGCTTGTACCCAGCGCCGTTCGCAGACAGGAGCCACTCCTGCACAGCACAGCGGTATCTGCCCTGATCACTGTCTTCCACATTCAGAATGTGCAGCCGAAACACGTCTTGAGAAACTTTCTCGGTGTGGAATTTTTGTTTTCTCCGTGGGGTGTGAAATTCATCCCCATATTTTACAACATTGGTTTGATCCATTTCCAGAACCGTCAGCCAGGATGCATTAGGGAAAATGGAAGAGAAGTACCAAATAACGGCTAACTGAAGGTTTCCAGGCGTCTGGGACAAGATCCTACATTCTATGGCAGTGTTGGAGTTGATGGGGAGCTCTTGGACTTGACTGCTTGAATTCACTTTTAGCTTGCTTTCTAAATTAAAAGAATGGAAACAGTTACTTTTGATAGAAAACAGAATTTCAAGGTAGAACGGACACTAGAGGTCAGGCAGGGCGATGTCTCCTACGTCCATCAGACGCATGAGTTCCCGCTCCAGCAGCCCCACCGGCTGCTCATTCAGCCTCTGAAACACTTAAGCACAGACACCTTCTCTTCTGTAGCATTTTATAACTCAAATGGAGAGAAAGTTCTTTGTGTGTTCACTAACCAGAGTACTTCAAGATTCTCAATTCGCCAGTCTAGTTGTACGTGCCTTTAAACATGAGAGAAGAAAAGGAAGTATTATGTGGGCTATTAAACTTGTATGCCTCAAAAAATAAACCCATTGAGTGAGCGAAAAAAAGAAATGTATGACTCTTTGCAGCCACTCGACTGTGGGAATATTGTAGCCATACGGAGTCACCTGTCCTTTAACCCCAGGGGCTTCGCTGCTGGGTCAGAAAGATGAATGGTAAAGCCTGGCTTCCAAATCTCATTCTAACTTCTTGCTGACATGGTTGATTCCACCTTTGTAACTGCTTATTGATGTTATTCTTCCTTCAATAAGCGTTTATTAAGCATATACAATAGTATGTGCTAGACTATTCCAGGCTCTGTGGATACCTCCCCTCACTGGGTTCACAGTCTAGAACAGGCTAAGTACAGGGACAAAGGCTCAGAGATGACAGGATCATGTCACGCAAGTGGGACAAAGGTATGCAGAAGTGACTATCAAAACACACACCAGGACCACCTAACCCAAACATGGGAATGAGGAAGGCTTCCTGGAGGAGGTATCTCTAAGCTAAGTCTTAAGGGTTAATAGAAATTAGCGTGCTCAAGAAGGGTTTAAGACATTCCACACAAAACAAGAGACTTGAACAAAGACTTTGAAAGTGAGAGAGAAGCAGAGTATTTGAGGAACTGCAAGTAATTCAGTGTGACTAGAACTCAAATTCAAGAGGGCAAGTGGAAGGAGATGATGCTGGAAAGACATAAATGTACCAACTTATAAGGGCTTTGGAGGCCATGCTATGGGAGTTTGGATATGAGGTGGACATGGAGGAGTTGTGGGTGACTCAGGTTTCCCACTTGGGTCACTGGTGGATGGTGGGGACACCGAGAACAATGTAACAGAAGTAGTTTTGGAAGGATAGTAATGGAGCACTTATGTTTTGACATATTGAATGTAGACACATCTTGGAGGCAGCTTCATAGATGTGTCTGGAGATCAGAAGAGAAATCTTTCAGGATAGTGAATTTGGGAGTTGTCAGTACATAGGTTTGAACCCATGCATAGGAATAAGCCCACTGCAGTAGAAACACAGAATAAGGAGAGAGCAGGCTGAGGATGAAACTCAAAGGAATGAATCTGTGCAGGAGAAGAATTCTGGAAAACAGAATGAGAAAGAGTAGTCAGAGTGTTAGGGCAGAAACCGAGAAAGTCCTGTATCGTGAGCTCAAGAAACAAAGAAGTTTCCAGAAGAACAGATTCCAAACAATTTCAAAATCCAAAGGAAGGACAAGTCAATCAAGGCATGAGTTCATCAACAAGGACATCATTACTGTTACAAAAACATTGCTCAGCAGCAGACAGGATAATGACAGCCGCCACATTTGAGCACCTGCTTGGTGTGGCAGGCACTGTGCTTGGCACATGTTGTATGTCACCACCTTTAAACTGTACATTAGCAATTTATAGGTGAGATAGCTAGGCTTGGACAGATTAAGTGACTTATCCAAAGCTATGCTGCTTGTCAGATCTACTATAAATGACTTTCCTGCCCCAAGAGAAGGAAAGTCATGAGAGAAGATATTTGACTCAGCCCATCTTTGCCCAGGTTATCTTACTTTTAACCTCTATGCTGTATTGCCAATTGACAAGGTAAATTATATTCGCCTATAGTCATATATTCTCTCTGCTACATTAACACATTAAAATGAGTGGATAAATACATTCCAACGAAACTGACATTATCCATACCACTCGGGGAGACAGCCCAAACATTTCATGACTGGTAAGGCATGAGCAGCGACCGGTCTGAAAGAATGCCTCACCCTGGAGCCAGCCCTAGAGGGGCCCTGCTGTTCCAGGTGGTACCCTTTGATTGCTGGCTGGTGGGACTCGTGGGAAGATGGGGAAGGGGCATGGAGTAACAGTTTTCATTAGTTGTTGTGGAGCTATTTTAATGTTTTAGCAATCAGTATGGTCATTCTGTGCATAGAACCTTAGTGTTAGCCTGCATATCACTTACATGCGTACATGGTGCCGACTGATGCAGTACAAACACTAGGTGAAGGTATTTCATGTTTTGATTCTATAATTTACCCAAAATGGGAGAGATATATATATAGATATTTTATAATATATCTGAGATATATTATAAATTATATTTATAATATATAATATATATTATATATTATATCTAAAATATAATATATTTTATAATATATCTATATATATTTTAAATCAGGGGTTAACTTCGAGTGGCGATTACCTGGTAAAGTGATGACTATCCTCAGTGGGTAAGAGATGGTAGAAGCCCGGGCAGGACCATTCGAGCATAAGGAATTTCTGTCATAAATGTCCACTTTACACTGATACACTCCTTCCTCTTCCTTGGTGGCATCGTGGATTAGGAGTTGAGAATGATAGGAAGACTTTGAAACCTTCATCTTCTTTTGGAAAGGGGATGGGAAGTTGCCCCATTCGATAGTGCCGTTACAGGTGCCTCGGACAAGCTGGTGAACGACTTGCGACCCAGCTGGCTGAAACTGCCACGTCACGGTGAATGGCACCTGGAGGTCCGAGTAGCCAACCCCCACTATGCAGGACAGGTTCAAGGTGTTGGTTAATTTCACTTGTGGCTGGCGGCTCATCAGAGTAACTTTTAAACTTGACGCTGTGGGCAGAAATGTGAAATGCAATTTGTAAGGTGTTTATCAAATCAAAGTAAGGCACCGCCTAGCTTTCTAGGCACCGCCTCTTCCCACTGACTCATCATTCACCCATTGCGGGTATCAAGTATTTGGGGGTAGAAGTGGATTCACGGTACGGTCTGTCCTGAATTCTGACCTCAGCTTTCCTAAATTGACCCTCTTCTCCGAGTGTTCTCAGCAGCAACAAACAGGCAGTGTTTTCCAGTCTGCTGCTCAGACAGCTGCTGCTGGGTGGGCGGAGCGGCCCAGCGGCCGGCCTCCTTCCCTCACCCCGCTCATGGGTTCAGCACACTCTATTGCAAGCGTCTGAGAGACTGTCATCCCAGGGCTGCCGCTGTCAAAGGCCTGAGTGGGTGGTGCTCAGCTCCACTCAGCGAGTCTCTTCTTCGAGTCTATTCCAATTCATAGGATTTCATTTTTAACCTTGAATGACAACTTACGAGTTGCACCCTAAAGATGATCTTTATAAAGATGAGTGAACTTTAGAGATTAAGTGACAGATGTGGTAGCCAGAGACTCTGCTCTGTGCCCTGGGGTACACATACCATCACTAGGGAATTCAGGGTGAGACACAGTCAAATTCAACTGCATCCCACTGCAAAAGGAAGGTGCCGGTGATATGTAAGTTCAGAAAAGGAGTTCTTTGACACTTACCCAGAGATTTTACAGTGACAGACATCTTCTGAGTCCAGCTCAGGCCTCTGGCCTGGGTCCGGGTCCTCTCAGACACTCGGCACTCATATGTGCCGCTGTCTCTGATGGTGGCGGAGGGGATCTCCAGCTGGAAGGTGGCCCAGTCCCTTTTCTCCAGCCTCGTGTGGCCGTGGCTACTGGGTTCCCCATAGGAGGCACCCAGTTGCACGATGCCATCCTGATCCATGCCAGCCACAAACTCTGGCTGTGTCTGGTTCTGTGGGAGGTGCCACCAGTTCACAGACAGGTGACTTTCAGCTCCATCTGCCTTGCAGACAAAGGTTAATGCCTCTCCTTCCCACACAGTTCGCTGCTTGTTCTGGGTGGACAAGACCACACTTCTTGCTGCGGATTACAGATTAGAAGAGCAAATTATTCAAGAAAATGAAAAATTTTCTAAAGCACAGTGAGATCTAATTGATTAGGACTTGACTGGTTCGTGACAAATCTGACTGGGCTGTTTACTCCTGTACCACCTCAGAAAAAAGACTTGCTAAACGCTTGAATGGTGGAAACAAGACAGCAGAAAGAATATCGGGAGAGCCTATTTATTCTTAAACAATTTATAATTTGCCTTGTTTTTTAGCAATGTGTTAAACCACGCCTTCCTTAAGAATATCTAGTTGGAAACCGCTGGCAATATTGTGTTAGATTAATTAGGGTGGGTGTGTGACCCTGAAAGTCATGAGGCTATGTTTATTTAAATTTTTACTTTTTGGGAAATCAGACTTTAACAGTTCAAAATGACCCTCTTCTCCCTACTTATCCTTCCCTAATTAGCACGTGTTTTGAACAGCAAAGGAGGATTGTTAATAGGATTTCTGTTCACAGTACTACCATTAAAAACAATTACTTGGTGGAAAACACCTGTGTGTGTGTGTGTGTGTGTGTATCTCTTTCAAATTTTTATATATCTGTTTTTTGAAGGGAGATCCTTCTCTCACCTAAACTAGAAATATAAATATGGTTCCCAGAGGGGAAATTCAGGCTGTTGAGAAACGCAGGCGTCCATTCAGCGTACGCTTTCCCTGCAAGGCCTTGTCCGGGCTGTTCTGCGGGCAACGCACAGACACCTCAGGAGCTCGCGCATCGAGCAGCCCAGCCTCAACGCCTAAGGCCAGGGTCCCTGGAGTCAGAATTACCTTGGGCAACAGAGTTGACCTCTGCGAGCCTCAATTTTCTTTCCTGTAAATATAGAGGTAATGATAGCACCCACCTTATCTCTTATTGTTGAGAGAGTTAAGTGAACGCACACGCAAAGGGCTTAGGCCGGCTGGCAAGGGAAATTACCCATAAAGTGTAGCTGCTGGCATTAGTATTGTGTGTTATAATAGGCACTCAGTGAAAACAGTGGTAGTTCAAAGCCAAAAGAGAAAATCAAAGTAGAACTGGCATTGGAAATCTGAGTAGGATCTAATTGAATTTGCAAATTGTTCTTCCCTGTTGTGGTAGGGGTTCAGTCTTCTACTCTGTTTTAATTATATGTGTGTATAAGCTACAGAGGCAGAATGAAGTTTAATGTCTACAAGTGTATTATATATACATGTACAGTTGCAGAATATGTATGTGTGGATAGATTATATATTTCCATATTTTGAGTATTAGAAGCATGATTACACTTAAATTATTTTCAAGCTAAAAATAGATTCATAACTAAAGTTTAGAAATTAGAGAGAAAATTGTTACTTGCAATTTCACTACTCTAATACAACCATTATAATTAATTTTAACTAACATCAGTTTTTTTAAATGAGGTTTTCTTAGTTCATTGTGGTCCTTACTGCCTCTTGGGGAGAACTACGAGTGGGTGGGTTACACATTCACGGGGGTAGTGAGTCCCCCCTTCTGTTTAAAATGTTCAGAGGATGACAAAACTCCGCTCATATTTCAAATAACGGTTTGACTTTTAAAACTGAACCCTCAACAGGATCCTTAATAAATTTGCTGAAGGCTTTTCCTGGTTCTGCACGTTGGGCCCAGGCTGGACTCCAGCCTACATAAGGAGCAGTTTTTAGGCCTCCGTGCCCCCGTGTAGGTTTGCAGCATGGAGGACACCTTCAGGTCCCTTCGGCACAAATGCTACGTAGCGGGGTTAAGAATGGTCACGGGAAGGATATCTTTATTTTCAGTTTGTTTTTCTTTTTGCTTTCGGGCAAATTAATCTTTCTAGGCTTTGAATTTAATACTCAGCCCAGAGACCTCACACAGATAGCCCTCCACATCCACTGGTTCCGCAGACTCAACCAGCCGTGGGTTGAAAATATTACACACGCAAAAAACGTTGCATTGATGCTGACGTGTACTATGTAGTTAGGTCTAAGACAGTTGCGTCTGTGCTGGACATGTACAGACTTTGTCCCTTGTCATTATTCCCTAAACAATACAGTATTATAACTACTTACATTACATTTACATTGTATGCAGAATTGTAAGTAATCTAGAGATGATTTCAAGTATACAGGAGGATGTGCAAACACTATGCCATTTTATATACGGGACTTGAGAATCCACGGATTGTGGTATCCACGGGGGGCCCCGGAACCAACTGTGTGCAGACACTGAGGGACCCCTGCATTAAGTTGTGTATTTGTCTGTTTTCTCTCCACACGAAAAGCACTGAATATTCAAACATGTTTAAGGTCACCCAACCTTCACAAACTGAAAAACGGCTGAGTGGCCTGGCCAGTCCCATGCCTACAGACACTCGGACTCATTGGACAGGCATCTCACCCCATCCAGCAAAATGCAGGGAATAGAGCCTGCCCACTCTCACTTCCTCCTTCATTCCTTACTCTGAGCCATGCTTTGATGCAGAATTAAGACTCAGAACCAGCCTCTATGTTAAGTTAAGATAATAGAGGGTTGATAAGAGGCACCTGAGAGGTGTCAGAGGCACATGGGGGAGTAATATGGGTGTTTATGCGCCAGGAAGAAGGCAAAATGGAGCTTTTTCCTCTTAACCTACTCACATCAAACAGACACAGCTAAAGACAGAGGATTTCATTCATACAAGTGTTCTCTGCTTGAAGAAAAGCTCAATGTATAAAAGTGTGGGCTCATGGCAAATAGAATCCAAGAATGTAAGACAGTAAGAAAGGATTTAAGGCCGATCTAACTGCATGTCATTATTTTACATGTGAGGAAGCTAAGGTTTAGAGAAATTAAGTGGTGTGTCCATGGTCATGACCCATTTAATGGCTCAAGGGCGGGACTCAGGTCTTTGGCTAGTTTGGGTACTTTCCCTTTACCTCCCTTCAACATGCTCTGATTGGCACCTGACTCTTCCAGAGACCTCCACTGTGTCCGTGAGGCGTCCTGGGCTAAAGAAGGGGAGGCCCTGAAAGAAGCCCGACGCCGCCGGCTCCCAGCTCCGCCATACCTGTGGGCTTCCTGAGGTGCACGCGACGGTCTGGTGACTGCTTTCTCTGGAGCACTTGCCAGGAGCCCGTCTGAGCTCTTGCCATCTCTGCCACGGCACATCGGTAGGTGCCTTCATCCTCCGGGCCCGCCTCGAAGATCTTGAGAGAGAAAGCCTTGGGGCTCAACTTGGAAACCTGGAGTTGTCCTTGACTTGCTCTCTCTTCGTAGTTTGTCTCCAGATGCAGAACTCCGCCAACCTCAATGCGGGCCATTTCGATACCATTGAAGAACAAAACGCCCTGAAGCTGTGGGTCCCGGCCACTGCCCACTACCAAGCACATCAGCTCTAAGGGTTTCCCTTCAGTAAATGTGCCGCTGGCTGTCATGTTGACTTGAAAGTCTCTCACTGGGAAACAAAAGCAAGGCAGGTATTTAGAGAGGCCACTGCATCTGTCCCTGAAGTAGCAGAGAGAGATGTGAGCCCCATAAAGATAGTACAGGGATTGAATGTCATGTGGGTATTCAGTTCTGAGGAACAGGTAAGCCAAAGAAACGCCTGGGATCAAAAATGCCCTTGACTATTTCTTAAATCACACAGAAAGAACAGCATACCTGTTTTCTGAATGCAATTCTATTAAGTAGGATATATGCATAGATGCGTAAAGTATACAGGAATGTGATTTTTAGCCCTGGCTGGTGTGGCTCAGTGGATTGAGTGCCAGCCTGTGAACCAAAAGGTCTCCAGTTCCATTCCCAGTCAGGGCACATGCCTGGGCTGTGGGACATGCAACAGGCAACCACACACTGATGTTTCTCTCCCTCTTTTTCTCCTGCCCTTCCTCTCTCTCTACAAATAAATAAATAAAATCTTTTTTAAAAAAGTATATGGTAATGTGATTTTTAAATAAAAATATAAAATATTTTATACTATGTTGAATTACTGTAAATTGTGACTTCTCACTCTATTTTTTTGGCCGAAAATATCAAGTGGAATTTTCCTAAGCTAAAAGCACACGGATATAGGACAAGTCCACAGCTAACGTCATTCTTAACAGTGAAAAGCTTTTCCTCTAAGATCAGGAATAAGACAAAGGTGGCCATTCTTACCAGCTATATTCAGTATAGTACTGGAAGTCCTAATCAGGGCAATTAGTCAGAAAAAGAAATAAAGGCACCCAAATTAGGAAAAAAAGAAGTAAAATCATCAGTTTGCAGATTACATGATCTTAAATGTAGAAATCCCAAAGACTCCACCAAAAACTGTTAAAACTGTTCTAATAAAAGATTTCAGTAAAGTTTCAGGATACAAAATCAATATACAAAAAAAATCAGTTACATTTCTATACACTAACAATGAACTATCAGAAAAAGAAATTAAGAAACAATCCTATTTACAATAGCATCCAAAGGAAGAAAATGCCTAGGAATTTAAATAAGGAGGTAAACAATGTGTATGCTGAAAACTATAAAACATTGATGAAAGAAATAGAAGACACAAATAAATGAAAATACAGCATGTGTTGGAAGAATTAATATTGTTAAAATGTCGTCATACCGCCCAGAGCAATCTACAGAGACAACACAACCTCTATCAAAATTCTAATGGCTTCTCTTTTTTTTTTTACAGAAATAGAAAAAAAACTGTAAAATTTACATAGAACCACAAAAGATCTTGAAGAGCCAAAGCAATTATAAGCAAGAACAAAGCTGGAGGTATCACACTTACTGATTTTAAAATATATTATAAAGCTACAGTAATCAAAATAGTATGGTACTGCCATAAAAAAATTGACATATAGACCAATGGAACAGGATAGAACCCAGAAATAAATCCACATATTTACATGAATGGATCTTTGGTAAGAGTTCCAAGAACATCAAATGGGGAAAAGACAGTCTCTTTAATAACAGGTGTTGAGAAAATTGGATATCTACATGCAGAAGAATGAAGTTGGACCCTTATATCTCACACCATATTTAAAATCAACTCAAATTGTAGTAAAGATTTAAACATAAGACCTGAAACTATAAAACTAGAAGAAAATAAAGGGAAAAGCTTCCTGACATTAATTTGGGCAATAATTTTTGACTCCTAAATGCACAGACAGCAAATGTAAAAAATAGACAATTGAGGTTGCATCACACCAAAACACTTGTGTACAGCAAAAGGAGTAAGCAACAGACTGAAAAGACAGTCTCCAAAATGGAAGAAGATATTTGCAAACTATATATTTGATAAAGTTAATACCCCAAATATATAAGAAACCAAATTACCTTATTTTTTTTAAAAAGGGGGAAAGGACCTGAATTGACATCCCTCAAAAGAAGACACACAAATGTCCAACAAGTATATGAAAAGATGCTCAATGTCACTAATCATTAGGGAAATGTAAATTAAAACCATGAGATATCATCTCACACCTATTATAATGGCTCACATCTATTATAATGGCTGACAAAGATAACAAGCGTTGGTGAGAATGTGGAGAAAAGGGAACCCTTGTTCACTGTTAGTAGGAATGTAAATTGGTATGGCCATTATAGAAAACAGGATGGAAGTTCCTAAAAAATTAAAAATTAAAAAGCAAAGAATATCACTTCTGGGTATGTAGCCAAAGGAAATGAAATCAGCATCTGGAAGAGATATCTGTATCACCATGTTCACTATTCATAACAGCCAAGATATGGTAACAATGTAAGTGTCTATTGATAGATGAACGGATGAAGAAAATGTAGTATATACTCACAATGGAGTGTTAATTAGCAACGAGTAAAAAGGATATCCTACTATTTTCAACATGAATCAACCTAGAGGACATTATGCTAAGTGACATAAGCAAGACACAGAAAGACAAATTATGCATGATCTCACTTACATACGGAATCTAAAAATATTGCACTCATAGAAGCGGAGCATAGAATGGTGGTTGCCAGGGTCATGGGGGAGTGGGGAAAATGGGGAGATGTTGGTCAAAGGGTACAAAGTTTCAGTTATGCAGGATGAATAAGTTCTGGAGATCTAATATACAGCATGCTGACTATAATTATTTATACTGTATTGGACACTTGAAATTTGCTAAAGGACTTCTGGCCAAGATGGAGGCATAGGTAAACATGCTTTGCCACATTGTGCAACTACAGAAAAAATTCCAACTAGACTACAAAACAAATATCACCCAGGACTGTAAGAAAATCGAGCTGTATGAAAGTCTGACAACCAAGGAAATAAAGAAGCCACATCCATCCAGACGGGGAGGAGGGCAGAGACACAGAGAGAGGTGGAGAAGTGTGGAGCTGCAGGAAAGGCATGGACAGGCAGCAGAATGGGTAGTCCCACATTCATGTGTGGTGGATAGAAATTAGGAGGCATACCCTGGGAGCAAGGCATCAAAGCCCCAAAACAGACCACCCAGTAGCCCAGGGTTCCAGTGCCAGGAAGACAAATCCCCATAACTTCTGGCTGTGAAAGCTAGTGTGGACTGGGGCAGCAGAAGAAACTGCTGGATTATTGGGAACTCCTCTTAAAGGGCCCACATTGACTTAGGACTTATGCAGACCCACACCCTCTGGGATTCAGCACCAGGGCAACAGCTAGAAGGACACAATTGGCACATGGGGAGAAAGTAAAGCAACTAGAAACAGAGCGAGTGCCAGGAGACAGCTTCTTCCTGGGCAAACCTCCAGAAGCCAGGCTGTGGTACTGTCCCCTCTCTGATGTTTCCCCCCACACAGAACCACAAAGTGGTAAAATGGGTTGCCCTGCCCTGGCGATCACCTAAGGCTCTGCCCCACATGCTTTATAGGTCCGCTCTTCTACGTTAGGCCACACTACTAAGACAGGAAGTCAAAGCAGCTGTACCTAATACACAGAAACAAACACAGGGAGGCTGCCAAATTGAGGAGACAAAGAAATATGGCCCAATTGAAGAACAGAACCAAACTCCACAAAAAGAATTAAATGAAATGGAGATAACCAACCTATCAGAGGCAGAGTTGAAAACACTGGTTATCAGGATGCTTGAAGAACTCATTGAGTATGTCAATAGCATAAAAAAGACCCAGGCAGAAACGAAGGTTACGTTAAGTGAAATAAAGAAAAATCTACAGAGAAGCAACAATGGAGGGGATGAAACAGAATCAAATCAATGATTTGGAACATAAGGAATAAACAAGCATTTAATCAGAAAAGCAAGAAGAAAAAAGAATTTTAAAAAAATCAAGGATAGAATAAGAAGTTTCTGGGACTTCTCCAAACATAGCAACCTCTGAATTACAGGGATGCCAGAAGGAGAAGAGGAAGAGCAAGAAATTAAAAACTTATTTGAAAAAATAATGAAAGAAAACTTCCTTAATTTGGTGAAGGAAATAGATATGTAGGATCAGGAAGCACAGAGAATCCCAAACAAGTTAAATGCAAAGGGGACCGCACCAAGACACAGCATGATTAAAATGCCAAAGGTTAAAGATAGAGAAAGAACCTTAAGAGCAGAAAGAGAAAAGCAGTGAGTTTTCTACAAAGGAGTTCCCATAAGTCTCTCAGCTGATTTCTTAAAGAAACCTTACAGGCAAGAAGGGACTGGCAAGAAGTATTCAAAGTGATGAAAAGCAAGGACCTACAACCTCGATTACTCTATCCAGCAAAGCTATCATTTAGAACTGAAGGGCAGATAAAGCACTTCCCAGACAAGGTACAGCTAAAGGAGTTCATCATCACCAAGCCATTATTATATGAAATGTTAGAGAGACTTATATAAGAAAAAGAAGACCAAAACTATGAACATTAAAATGGCAACAAATTCACAACTATCAACAACTGAATCTAAAAAAAAAAAAAAAAAAAACCAAACCAAGCAAACAACCTGAACAGGAACAGAATCACAGGTATGGAGATCACAGGGAGGGTTATCAGCCTGGAGGGTGAAGGTGGGCAATGGGGAAAAAGGCACAGGGATCAAGAAGCATAATTGGTAGGTACAAAATAGACAGGGGGAGGTTAAGAACAGAATAGGAAATGGAGAAGCCAAAGAACTTATATTCATGACCTGTGCACATGAACTAAGGGGGAGATTGCTGGATGGAATGGGGGTACCAGGCAGTGGGGGGAGGAAACTGGGACAACTGTAATAGCATAAACAATAAAATACATTTAAGAAAAAGAAATTTGTTAAAGGAGTTGATCTTACGTGTTCTCACCAATTCACATACACAAACACAAAAGGTAACTTTGTGAGGGGATGAGTATGTTAATTAGCTTGAGTATGGTAATCACTTCACAATGAATGCACATATATGTTAAAACATCATGTTGTACACCTTAAATATACACATAATTTTTATTTGTCAAAATAATTAAAGAAAAATAAAGACTGTTTTATATTTAAAACAATTGTTTCCAACGAGAGGGAAAAAAGAGCACACGTGATATGCCCCCACAGAACACACTGACTGTAAGTTGGACAATTAAGGCCAACAGGACCATATTTTTTTATCATCATCTAAGGACAATTTTTCATTGCTTTTTAGAGAGGAAAGGAGAGAGAAAAACATCAATGTGCGAGAGAGAAGCATTGACTGGTTGCCTCCCATATGTGCCCAGAGAGGGGATCGTACGCACCAGGACTCGGGGGGTCAAACCTGCAACCCAAATATGCACTGGACCGGAAATCAAACCCACAACCTTCTGGTTAGGGGACGAAGCTCCAACAACTGAGCCACACTGGGCAGGGTACCGACAGGGTGATTGTTACTGGAATAGAATAACTCTCTTGCTTTAAAAAAGAAGAAAGAAAAACTTTGATGGTTGTCCATTGGATCACTGATATCAGCATGGACATATATGGTTTCAGTGACCTTCTCTTATTGCACCAAAGCCTATGTAGAGAGACCTGGAGCCACAGCTGTCACTTCCTGCTCCCTTTGATGACAACGCCAATGGATCGTGAAGAGTGACGCCATTCCAAGTTGAAAAGGGGTCAGGTGGAAGGAAATCCCGCCACTGACTGAGACAAGACTTCACACTGGGAATTACAGTTACTCTGAGGCGCAGGTGTCTGTGGGGACACACCTGTTTTCAAAGGCCAGCTCCACCTCTCAGCAGCTGGGTGACCTGGGGCAGAGCACACAGCGTGTCTGAGACTCAGGGTCCTTGTGGGGCCTGGCCAGAACGGGAGCAACACTGTTTCTGTGTGTGGCTTGTAGGATCTGCTGAACCATCCAACAGATCTTAGCCCCACAAACCCTCCTGTGGACAGAGCCGAAAACCGAATGTCTCATATGTACACCCATGGACATGAACAACAGTGTGGGGACTGACTGCGGGAAGGGGAGGCTGGGGTGAGGAGGGTGCAGGGGGGGAAATTGGGACAATTGTGATAGCATAAACAATTTTTTTAAAAACCCTGAATGTCTTTCTTTTATTTATGCTTCCCAGGTGACCAAAGGAAAATTTACTCAAGCTTCCTATACAATTTCTTTTTAGATTCAACAAAAGATTGGATGAAAACAAAAAGTTTTCCCATAAGTAACCACTACCAGCATATTAATGAATTTTCTGAGATGATAATTACCTGCCGGCTGGATCCTCAGAGTTGTTTGATCTGTCTGTTTTTTGGTGATCAAAGTCCAGGTTTCATCCGGATCCTGGATCCATTCAGTTGCCTCACAGAACAGCTGGCCTTGATCCGAGGGCCGCAGGCTCCCTATGGACAGCCGGAAGGTAGTGGCCCCAAGCTTGTCGAGCCGCACGTCACCGACTGCGACCCTCTCTGTATATGAGGCACCAGGCATCAACATAAAATCTCTAGAGAGGGAAATAATCTTGGTGGCTTGATTTTGTCCATCCTGCATCAGATACCAGGTGACAGACAGGTGGGTGTGCTGAGCCGTGGCTTTGGCTGCCTCACAGGTAAGTTCTAATGGCTCACCTTCCTCCTTCCTGAGGGTCTGGGAGCTCATGTTGGCAGAGAGGGTGTCTGGAATAACTGGAAGCAAAGAAATGATGATAACTGGTTGGCCCAACATCTGCCAGACGGGCCTCCTTAGGTGAAGCTGGTGCCCTGATCCATCATCTCTAAATACATGGTTTGAGTTTCTTTTCCAGTAGCCACCTGTTCCCTATTGCCAATGCGAACGTTGGCATCTGGGTACATGCAGTTGATGGAACGCAGCAAAGCTAATGATGTATTGACCGCGACTTTATGTTTTTAGCATGGGCTGTAACCAATTTTGCTACTTGGACACAGAGGTTTTTTTGTTTTTGTTTTTAATGATTGTATTTATTTATTTTTAGAGAGAGGGGAAGGGAGGGAGAAAGAGAGGGAGAGAAACATCAATGTGTGGTTGCCTCTTGAGCACCCCCTACTGGGGACCTGGTCCACAACCCGGGCACGTGTCCTGACTGAGGAATCAAACCAGTGACCCTTCCATTTGCAGGCTGGCGCTCAATCCACTGAGCTACACCAGCCGGGGTATGGACACAGAGTTTTTAAAGGGGAAAAGCCCTGGGAGCTCGAAGACCTAAATTCTGACCCTAAATCTGTCTCTATCTGATTATGTGAACTGGGGCAAGTCACGTCACTTCCTTGGGCCTTTATAAAATAAAATTCTGAAGCACTCTGTCATTATCTGTCATTCAGAGCCAAAATGCAACGCTTACAAAAGTTTCGATAACCGTCCTGCAGCCTTACTCTCCCCAGGAAGTGACACAACCTAAGCCTAGGGGAAGGTAACACTTAGATTCAATCAGTGAATGTTTACTGAGCATCTACACAGTGCCAGCCGCTGTGCAAAGAGCTGAGATAAACATTCTCTTCTCCTGGAGCTCAGGGTGAGGTAGGGGAGAGTCATTTACCACATAAATCACCACAGCCATGGGTGAGTACTAGTAATAATGGTATGAGTAGACCATCAAGAGGAAACAATGATTGGAATACTGCCCGAGACATCAGGACAGGTTCCACAGCAGAAATAATCATCTAAACTGGGTTCTGAAGTATACGTAGGAGTTTGCTAGGCTGAAAAAGGGGTGATAAGATATTACAGGCAAAGGGAGAGAATGGTAATTGAAGAACAATTACCATCTCCCTTCAGGTAAATATGCTAGAGAATGGTAGTTTGAAAAGAAGCATTTCCAAGTTAATGGCTTACTGCCCATCATACTAATACTAGCTCTTGTCAAGTGAAAGTTCCACCTCCAAGAGGAGACACAACGTAGTGAGAACTCTCAAAGCTTTGACTGATGTTGCTATCATTATCAATCTATGGGTAGCTGAGGACAAGGCCTTGGGAAGACCACACGCTATATCAATCTTCAGGTCAATGCTGATTGGAAAAATTGAGAGTTTTAGAAAACACGAAATAGCTACTTGTGACAAATTTCCAAAATATCCAGAGGGAAACGTGGGATCTTATGCCAAAGCAGACAGCACAACAGAAAGCCGTGTCATATTGCAAGGCATTGTGATGACCCGGGCTCTGGTCTCTCGGGTTGGCTAGCAGGGGAGGGCAAACAGCTTACCGATTAGAGTAGTCTTCGCACTGTAACTGCCGTAGTATTCTTCCTCGGTGTTCGGCGTGTGACACTCATACTCACCGGAATCCCTTTCCTGGAGCTCTGAGATGTGCAAGAAGACCGAGTTTCCCTGGACCCTCTCCACATAGATTTCCCTGCTCTGCACCCGCCGTGCATACACTGCGTAAGAGAAGGCGGCATCTTTGGTGCTAACGATCTGGAGTTCTTGGGTTGGAGCTGTTGGCAGGTAAACAGACCACTGGAAATGCTGCTCAGAAGGCCCCCGGTGGCCAGTGACACTACAGCCAATGCTGACGGGGTAACCTTTAGCTCTAAACAGCGGTCCTTTCTGAACTGTTACTTCTCTCTGGCCAATGCTGAGCTTAGCTTGCAAATAGGAGAAAGAAAAGGGAATAAAAATAGATTAGTGTCTCAGTTCCCAACGTGCCACCTTCTGCAGCTCCCAGTATTACAATTCTAGTAAATGAGATCACAGGTTATTAACTATAATCAACTCAAATGTTCAACATCTTCTTCAGGCCAAGAAGCAGAAGAATGGCTTGATGAGTTCATTGTTCTTTCATAACTTTAACTTCCATTGTAATCTCTAGTCTCTTAAAAACTAGTCCAGCTTGCTTCATCCATGTAATGCAGTCCCTACCGCCAAACATATCTGCTTAGCTAAGTGCATTTGTTTTAAAATAAATACGATGTGTAATGATTCACCTTTCCATTATTTTTGGGGAAAACTTAGCAGGCACTACCCTAAGCCTCAAAGTCCTGGCAGCTTTTCTCGCAGGAGTGATTGCTGGGGAGGTCAGGTCTCTGCCCAAGAGGCTACGCTTCCGCCTGCGGGTTGGCTGGAACTATTTGTAGCTCTTGGCCACATCTGATGTAAAGTCAGCTAAAACTAGCATCTGAAGAGATAGCGGTACTTCCTTTCTAAAATAGGGAGTCATTTTTGTTTTGTGATTTTTTAAAAGAGCCACTACAGCTTTATGGAAAAGCTTCATAAAGATGACTGTCAAGTCCAGCAGGATTTGGAATCAGAACGTAATTTAGTTCTTCCCTTTCCCCCAGTTCTTAGTTGGGACCACTATGGAATGCTTCTTTTTGGGACAAATCTCATGTATTAGATTTAAAGAAGAAACCATTATTAAATGATAACGTGGTAGGAAGTTAGACAGACATGAGCAGAGTAGGAATGAAGGGTCGGGTACTAAAAGGTCACCAGTATGGAAAGCCCTGGTGCCCAGCAATGGACATTGCCGCCGGGGTGACCTTTCCTCCCCTATCATATTGGTCTTGAGGCTGACCTTTCATAACGCTAGTCAAGTGGCAGCCTCCCTTAGAGGAAGTACAAGGGAGTCAGAAAATGGCCTCATACAAAAGGCCTTCCATGACCACTTCCTTAGATACCCTAAAGATACCAGTTAGGTCTCAGCTGTGTTTCAGCTCCAGGCCCAGAAAAGCAGCAACACCAGACAGGCGATGCCATGGCCGTCTCAGGACCAGTTGCACTGGCTGATGATCCCCTGCCCTGGTGCCGACCAATCAGTGGAGACCATGACCCTGAAAGGACACACCTGGAGAGCTGATGAATATTCTATTGAGAATCTCCTCTGGGACCTCCCCTAAGATCCCCACCGTTAAAAGCCATTAGGATGAAGAACCCAGCAGCTCTCTGTCTCTCTGTCTCTCCACCCCCCTTCCTCCCTCACTCCACTCTCCTGTATCCCCCACCAAGCTCCAAGGGCCCTTCTTATGCCTTGCAACGTGACATGGCTTTATACTGTGCTGTTTGCTTTGGTTTGCAATGGGACTTGCTTCCTGAGCCCATTTCTTCTATGGTTCACTTCTTCTACCTCTGTGACTTTCTAAATAAACTTTCTCATGTAGTTTGAGTCTTGACTCTGAATTCTTTCTCAGCCAGAACTCAAGTACCAGGGTTGCTGACCCGAGGCTCAATCGAACACAACGTTCTGGCGCAGTTTCACTGCCAACAGAAACATTTTCTCTGATACACATATTTTCAAAATCAAGCATCCTGAAGAAATTAAAATGTGTTTATTTATTATGTTAATTTTAAAGGCTAGCTTGTGTTACAGAAAGAACAAAGAACAGATGACAGAGATGCCACAGGGTGAGCTGTATCTTTCCACCAGGGCCGAGGACCAGTGGAAGGAGAAGAAGAGGTGGAGAGACATCAGAAGAGGTCACAGGTTGGCAGAGCTGGTCTGAAGGAATGAACAGAATGGGGTTCATAAAAAGATACGAAAGAAGCAGAGCATCTGCTGAATTTTGTGACTCGACAGGACAAAGAGTAAAGGAGACTGACGGCAGAAAAAGAGAGAGAGAAAGAAAAAAATGACATTACAGAGACCATGATAAAGCCAAGGATAGAAATTTTGGAATGAAAACAATTTTGATAGAAAGGGCCTAAAAAAATGAGCAGAGAGGGTGAGGAGTCACCTGATACAGTCACCTAAAAACTGCACGTGTACAACGCAAAACTAAAAAACAAACATCCAACCAATCAAACATGTACCTTTCCAGTAATAATTTAAAATACACTAACTTAGTCATAAATCCCCATTTTATATTTACTTTCTATTTATATTATGCCTCGAAAAAGAAGCTAAGCCAACTGAGAACACTCTAAATTACTACTTACCAAAAAAAGTTATACTACAGAGGGATTTGGGAACATTTTCAGCAGAGCCAGCCAGTTGCACACATACATTTAAAGAAGTGTCTGCCCTATGCGCCAGGCTACCCACGGAAGAACACCCCCAGCTGTACTGTTCATTACAGCCCCAAACTAGAGACCTCCGTATGTCAGTCAACAGTAGAACAGAGGCATTCAGTGCATTCATGAAATGGAGTATTAAACAGAAATGAAGGTGGATGGCCCCGGCTAGGTGGCTCAGTTGGCTGGAGCATCATTCTGTACTCCAAAAGGTGGCAGGTTCGATCACCAGGTTGAGTACCTAATCTAGGTTGTGGGTACGGGAGGCGACTGATTGATGTTTCTGTTTCTCTTGCTCTCCTCCTTCCTCTCTCTCTAAAATCAACAGACACATCCTTGAGTGAGGATTAAAAAAAAAGAAGCGAAAGTGGATAAATGCGACTAGTTGCAATAATGAATGAAAAATAGTTTTGAATCTTTTTGACTAAACAGTTTATTCTATTCTTCATAAAGTTTTCAAACAGATAAAACTATGCTTTATTGTTTTGTGATGCAAACATAAGGAATAAAAAAGATTTTAAAAAGGAGAGAAAAGAAAAGTTAGGAAGTGGTTATCACGAAAGTCAGAAGGGTGACTGTGTGTGTGGGAGGGAGGCTTGTGATCTCGATGGGGCCCATGGCAGGGCGGTGGGTGCTTCTAGGGTCCTGGCAAGGTCTGCCTATTTCTTGATCTCGGTAGTCATTACACCGCTTTTACTTTTTACTTAATTTGTTCGACTGCCCATTTATGTTTTATTAACTTTAATTTTGTGCTATATTTCACAATAAAAAAATGTCTTTAAAAAGTACGGTTTCTGAAGTACCACTAAGCTGTTTATATCAGGGCAGGTTTCCACCATGTTATTTCTGGTAGCTAGGCAACACCAACATTTTGCATGACTTTTCAGAGAGAAGGGCACCACATTAAGAACATTTTATTGCAAAAACTAGCATTTCCTTTTCTACTGCTTTATTTGCCAATTCAATAAAAATTTATTCAACCACTTATTGTATTTCTGATGCTTCAGGAGCCAAGATAAAAAGATGAGTTTGAGGTTGTCTCTGACTTCTAAATTTTATACTTTGGTCAAGTAGGGTAATAGTCCTCGTAGAGAGATATGATAATAAATGCTTTTAGGAATCTGAAGAAAGAAAAGATTATATTTTTTGAGGAGGGAAATAGGTCAGGTTTATAAAAGAGACAGTATTAGAAATGGACTTTAGGGAATTGAAAAGATTATGACAATTTCAGTGGGGAGACAGGGTCTTTTAGGTAAGGAGACTTCATGAAGAGACTGAATGAGTAGGAATCAAAAGACTTGTTAAAGGAAATAAGGAGTAATCAGATTAGGGGATGAGTTACATGAAGATTAATAGAAGCAGGTAAGATTGGGTAGGGTATTTGGGTCTAGAACATGAAGGACTTGACTTTCATGTTTAAATGTTTGAACTTGATTGATTAGGCCATGGGAAATCCACTGAAAGTGTTTGAAAGGTCTTAGGAAAATTAGTTTGACAGTTGTGTGTAGGATGATGGAAATTAGAAACAGGTATGAGGTAATTATTATAGCCCAGGAGAGAAGTGATGAGGGCAACATGTTTTTCACTTTCACCAATAACTTTATTAATTTGGATATTTTGAGTATGTCAGCTATTTCCCATGTGGTATAACATTGATTGTTCTCAGTTAAAGTCTCAATTTGATCACTAACAACTCCAACTGGTCTACCCAACCGTGGAGCATCATCCAGCAAGAAATCTCCAGCACGAAACTTTGCAAAAACACTTTTGACACATTTGATCAGTCACAGCCCCTTCTCCATACATTGCACAAACATTTTTTTTTTGCATTTCAGTTGTGTTTTTACATTTCTTGAAATAATAAAGCATATGCTGAAAATGTTAGGTATTTTCTTCAATCTTCAATATTAAAATGGCTACACGAAAGCTCACCAATTTTGATTTTTTTAAAAAAAATGCACACCGATATGACAGCTGACACAATACCCTCTAACAAAATTGTTTTGAATGAAGTTAAAGATAATTAAGTGCTGCTAGAGCCATCTTATGGAAAGAAACAAATGAACTTTTTGGCCAACCCAATAAAAGCCACTGTGGTGATAAAATCTAGTTTTTCAGTGTCTTGTATGCTTGAAGGTAGTAGGAGTGAAAGAAAGGATGGAAGGTAGGAAGAAATCAAAGATGACACCCAGGTTTTGTGAGGGTGACTGGGAGAATAGTGGTCCTGGGTAACAGAAATAAGGACATCGGGAAGAGTTACTGTTGTGTGTTCAAGGGTGAGGAAGAAGATAATGCATTTAATTTCAGAAATAGTAAATTTGCATATTATGGAATAAACAGGAAAGATCCCTCCAGTAAAGATTTGGAAATATTTAAATATATATATTTGTGTTTTAGAGTCTTCAGTCCTTTGAAAATATGTATATTCTCATCCTTTCAAGAACTCTATGACAGCTCCATATTTAGCAATATCAAAACCTGTAGACATTTGAGCCAGAGTTGAACCTAGACTTACAAATGACAAATCTCTGGCTGTCTCCATTGTTTCTCATGGCTTCCTTTAAATGCTTGTTTGTAACTAGGGAGAGTTCTGGCCTACAGATGGAAATTAAGCCAGTTACACAGTAATAGTGGGAAGTGTTAGGGAACACAAGGAAGAGGGCTAAAGAGTGGCTACTAGAAAATCTCTCTGCTGGGATCATACCCTAAGAATCCGGAAACACCAATTCAAAAGAACCTACGCACCCCAATGTTCACAGCAGCACAATTTACAATAGCCAAGAATTGGAAGCAACCTAACTGCCCAACAGTAAATGTGGATCAAAAAACTATGGTATGTTTACACAACGGAACACTACGCAGCAGAAAGGAAGGAGGAGCTACTACCCTTCACAACAGCATGGATGGAACTGGAGAGCGTTATGCTAAGTGAAATAAGCCAGGCGGTGACAGACAGATACCATAGGATCTCACCTATAAATGGCACCTAATTAACAGAATAAATAAGCAAGCAAAATATAACCAGCAATATCGAAATAAAAACATACTGACCGTAACCAGAGGGGAGGAGGGTGGGGGGTAACGGGAAAGGCAGGGGAAGGTCATCAAAGAACATGCATAAAGGACCCATCGACAAAGCCAAATGGGGGAAGGATTGAGGGTGGGTGAGGCTGGGGCAAATGGTGGTAGGAAAATATTGACCAAAAAAAAAAAAAAAAAGTGGACAGGGGGAGACTGGGAGTCGTGTGGGAAATTACGAAGCCAAAGAACTGGTGTGTGCAGCCCATGGACATGGACTAAGAGGTGTGGGGATGACGGGATGAGGTGCAGGGTGGAGGGGATAAAAGGGGGAAAAATGGGACAACCGTGATAGCATACTCAATAAAATATACCAAAAAATAAATTAAAAAGCCATTTCATAAAAAAAAGAAAGAAAGAAAGAAGAAAGAAAGAAAGAAAGAAAGAAAGAAAGAAAGAAAGAAAGAAAGAAAGAAAGAAAGAAAGAAAGAAAGAAAGAAAGAAAGAAAGAAAAAATCTCTTTAGGGGGTTAGATGCAGAACAAAACCTACTGAAGGAAGGCTCAGGGAGATGAGAGGGCAGCCAGGACACTGTGACGTGGAAACCAAAGGAGGGAAGCGTTCCAGTGAGGACGGGATTGTCAGCCCTGCGAAACGCCGCCGAGAGCGTGAGGAATCGAAAGGGAGAGCAAAGCCTTTTAGTGTAATGATGAGGATGTCAGTGGAGCTCTTTGTAGAAGAGATTTCAGTCAAGCAGAAACAGCAGCTTTCAAAGGTCAGAAGCCGAAAGAGGAGGCATAAACTATCGTATTTTCCCATGTATAATGCACACCCATGTCTTAGTACTAATTCCTACGTATAACACGCAGCCTTATATTTCCCCCAAAAATGTGGGCCAAGAGTGTGCATTAAACACGGCAAAACATGGTCCTTCAAGAAGTTTCATGCAGAAGGGAAGAAGAGGAACAGGATGGCAGCTGCAAAGAGTAGCTGGGTAGGGAACAGCAGTGAGGGCCGGGCTAGACGAAGGTGTCTCTGCGAGATGGATGGCGCCAGAGAAAGGAAGATGAACGGAGTAAGTTCCTAGTAGAGGCCTGAGGTCAGGAACGTGATTGGGGTGGTACTGCTTTCTCAGAAAAGCAAAAGACATATCAAGAGGTTTCGCAGGCATTTTTGAGGTGGGAAAGGAATGACTGAAGAGGTCAATTTAAATGTTCATGCATTGCAAACACATGC